>WNGS01117648.1:0-13657 GCA_020271785.1 Procambarus virginalis
ATATATATATATATTATAGATATATATATATATATATAATAATTATATATACGCCCCGAACTCGATGCTCTTATTGGTCGCCCGGATGGTATCACAGTGAAACCCTGAAGAATGGCAGCAGTTGGTATGGGACTACACGTGCGTATCAACCCTGGCTAACACCTACAGTGACCTCAGTGTTGCACAACCAGGTGGCGCTGCCACCCACAGGGGAAGCAGCCAAACCGTAAGTATATAGAGAAACTTGATCACCACTACAATTTTGTCCCATTGCTTCTGAGACACTCGGCGCCTGGGGTAAAAGTGCTACCAGTTTTTTGAAGGACTGGGTTCTAGGCTCATTGAAACAACAAGGGACCCTAGAGCTGCCAGCTTTCTTTTCCAGCGCCTCAGCGTGGCGATACAGAGGGGAAATGCGCACTGCATCCAGGGTTCCTGCCCGCCATCTGAGGAGCTGGAGGAACTCGACAACCTATGATAACCATCTTTGTAACCTATATGTAACTCCTTTTTTTAACAAAGTTCAAAATAAAGCAATATATATGTGTACATACAAAAGAATGGGGGTGGTAGGGAAGAAAATATTATGTTCAGTGAGAAACCACAAGGTCTCCTCTGAATACGTTTTATTTTCTTCTCGAGGCTATGGGTCCCCACTGGCACCAGAGGTGGTACCCTCACAAACTATATATATATAATATATAAATATAGATATATATATATATATATATATATATATATATTATTTATATATATAATATGGAGGGGAGTACCACCTCTGGCTGGAAGAAGGGGGACCCATAGCCTCGGAGGAAATCACACATAACGCATTGGAGGGAATGTAGGTCCCCTCCAATACAGTTTCTGTGTGCTTTTCTCCTACCACCCCCTTCCTTTTTTTATGCTTTATTGTGTATTTAAAGGTTACAAAACATACAAGACAAATGCCTAAAGGTTATGGATCTCTTGAAGCTCCTCCGCTTCCGGACAGGAACCGAGGACGCAGCAAGCATTTCCCCTCTGGATCGCCACACTGAGGCGCTGAAACAAAAAACTGCAAGCCCTTGGGTCTCTGGTGACGTCAATGAGCTTGGAACCCAATTCCTTGAGAAATCCCAAGGCACTCTTGCCCCAGGGGCCATGCGTCTCAGACGCTATGGGAACAAAGAGGTATTGGCCTGCCAGTCGCCTGTATTTGAGAGATTTTGCTGTTTCCCTGTGGTTGGCCGCCCCACCTGCTTGATCAGCTCCGAAGTGTACATAGGTGTCAGCCAGGGTGGATACACATGTGTAGTCCCACACCAACTGTCTACCCTCCTTCCATGAGTATATGGTGATGCCATCAGGGCGAAGTGCGGGGAAATCCGGGTTCTGGACCCCTAGGATGCGAGGTTCTCTCTCCGCTGGGCACTTAGCTGAGACGAGGCTTCTCTTGATGATGTCATTGACCTCGTTGTGTCTTGCATGCCAGCCCTTTGTGCTTCCGCAATGCAACCCATGCAGTCCGTATTGGTCTGCTTCCACCCTGTTGCAAATACACTTGTATTCAGTGTGAATTGGGGCACCAAGGCGGAGGGCCACTGCTACACGAAGGGATTCTGGATCTAGGCGCGTGCCCATTGCTGACATGGGTACTGCCAGGAGGAAGTCTCCTGCATGGGGGGCACGCACTGCTCTGAGGCGGGCTTTCTCCTTGTCTGATGTTGCGGCGCTGAGCATGGCATCAGCTACTTTTTCCACTAGAGGGTGGTCCCAGCCGGACTGTTTGTGTTGTTTTGTTGGCTCTATAATGGTTGCTGGGGCTGCCAGAACATCCCACTGATTTGAACATTCAGTGAAAGCAGGATCGTGTATTCCTGCTGAATCTCTCAAGGTTGCAGGTAAGATATCTCTGACGAGGTCGTGCGATGCGTGGGGAGGAGGAAAGGAAGGCTGGTAGAGCAATTTGGGAGGCTGTGCGGACACCAAGGCCGCCAAGTCTTACAGGAAGGGTTGCTTGCTCCCACTGAGAGTCGTCCAATGGCAGGTTCAGGACTTTCACCAGCATGGACCTCAGAAGGGTGTCATACACATTTAACTTAGGGCTGCTGTAGGATGGAGAACATCTCAGAAAGTAGGTCAACTTAGGGAGAGACAGGCATCTTGTGAGGAGAAAGAGAGCATCATGGGCATCAATCTTGTCAATCCTGTCCAGCATTCTCTTTAGATCAGTGATTTTTGCAGCCAGGACCTCCTCGATTGCTCGTGGGCCAATGGGGGCACCCAGGAGAGTGCAGTCCGGTGGCTCGACAACGAGAATGTCTGGAAGAACATTTTGTATTTGCCCAGTGATGTCTGGGTTGCGGGAGATTATTTCACACTTGGATGCATTGAGAATGAGGCCTAAGGCTGCTCCCTGCTCCTGGATTTTCCTTATATCCTCCAAAATGGTTTCTGGGGTTCCAGCGAGAGTGCCATCATCCAGGTACCAGATGTTTAGCTCGCTTGTCAGACTATCAGTGACCTCTTTGATAGCTAGGCAGAAAAGGAGGGGTGCTAAGGGGTCACCTTGTTGGACACCTTCACAGGAGTTTATTTCATGCTCCCCAAAAAGGAGCTTAGAGTCCCCACTGTAGCACGATCGGATGAACGGGTAAAGGGGACGGAAATGGTTGTGTACAGCCCTGAGGACAGCGTCTCGTCTGACTTGATTGAAAGCATTTTTGAAGTCAAGCTTTACTAGTGCCTTCTGGTCCGAGAGATCAGCAATGTAAGCCCGCGCTGCGTGTGCTGCAGCTTCACAACCTAGGGGAATCCCAAACCCGAGCTGATGAGGTTTCAGCAAGGTGGCTGCTTCCTGGCTGATAGATCTCACTGCAGCCTTAGCTACGAGGCGTCGGAGGGTGTTGCCAACGGCAATGGGCCTGATACCCCTATCCTTCTTCTTTAGAGCACAGAGTGCTGCTCCATAAAAGACAGGCCTGATATCCTCAGGGATGCCGCCAGCCAAACACATGTTGGAGAATCTGGTAAGCTCCACTAGAAGGTCCTTTGCAGCATCTCCAAGCACCGGGTTCAGCATTTGTTTGATGTGCTGGGGTCTTAGACCTGTAAAGCCCCCTGCTGAACCTGTTGGGAAAGACATGGCTGCTTTGTACACCTCAGATTCTCGAACAGTCAAGGGTTCTATGCCAGCATTGTTTTCCTGGGGATCCCTGCTGCTGTCGGGGGCTCTGCGTGGGTGTTTGTCTTGAAGAGCCTCTGCTGTCGTGGCGTTCCTGGGGGCAATAATGTCATCGCTGGTCATGATTCTGATGGCACCTGTGGTATTGCCCTCTTCTATTTTCCTGGTGATCTGTGCTCTCATTTTGTGGTTCTCAGATGAGTTATTGTTGGTCGTCCTGCGGCTGGTGTTCTTGGCACGAGGGGGGAGGCGGACCAGGTTGTCTGCTCTGGGGAATTCATTAAGTGCCCTGATTACAGAGGTTGCTAATGACTAGTCTCTCCTGGGCGGTAATGCTAGGCATGCATTCCCAAATAAAAGGAGATTGTGCCACGATGCAGAGATTCTGGGAGCATTGTTGACCTTTGTCAGCAGACTGGTGAGTTTGGCTGCTGCTTGGTGACGGGCAGCCTTGGGGATGTGGGGCAAGGTCCTGGTGGACGTCGCTTTGACTGCTTCAAGCAGATTATTTGCTGAAATGAAGTTGAGGGAGGTATTGTTCCTCGCTCCTGCAGCAGGTTGTCCATCGTCGCTGCCCCGGGGCAGGCGCCTAGACCCTAGACAACCACCTGAATTGACAGTATGATAGCGGACAGTTCCATTTGAATTGAGACGATACCGTCTGTCACACACTTGACAGTTTCCTCTTGGGAGTTCATCTTCTTGGCTGGAAAGAGGCTGTGTGTCAGGTGCGACATGTGCCATGCCTAGATGTGATGACGCCTGGCTGCCCACTGAGTGCACCCTCTCCTTCCCAGGTGGAGAGTAACACGGCAAGCATTATACTCTCCTGGGGAGTTGGGCATGGCCTGGGCACCGTGTGTGGGTAGGCTGTGTGTTGATGGGCGGCTGGCTGGGTCGGGCGCAGGTAGCGGGGAGGGGGAAGATGGCGGGCGGGGGTGGAGGGGGAGAGGGCACGCGAGGGAGGCCGCCGTCACACTTGTTACACACTATCAACACTCGGGGAAATCACACTTGTTACACACTATCAACACTCGGGGAAATCACTAGTGCACTTTCTTTTAACACTACACTCACCGATTTGCTTATGAACGCACTAACTTTCCACTAACACCACTGTAGGCAGCTCGAGAGCCTCCCCCCTCACTCCCCCATCCCCCCGCCTGGGGGCTGGTGGGTGGCGGCACTGAGACGGCGGCGACCCTCCCCTCACCCTCACCCATACACTGTACCTGCCTCGTCATACACAAAGCTCAGACAACGCACCTTTCTACGTTCATTGTGTGGGAATGAAGGAGATACGGTTCTTCTTGTCACCCCCGGGGCCTTCAGCAGGTATTCGTACCAACATAGATCAAGTCTTGGCTGGCTCAGGCATCGTGATCCACGTTGAAATTGGTTCAAGTGTAGGACCTTGCTCACCACGTGTCCGTCCCCCTCTCCCTTCTTATATATATTATATACTATATATATATATATACTATATATATATATATATATATATATATATATATATATATATATATATATATATATATATATATATATATATATATCCCCAGCCTCACTTTTGGACGACATTAGAATAATTCAGGAGCAAGGAGAAAGTCTAGGCCTTACCCTGAACTCTTCCAAGTGCGAAAAAACCTCCACCAACCAGCACATAATAGAGCAAATAAAGGTTATTTTGCCTGACATTCATACAAAAAAACTGAGGACAGCACACTCCTAGGTGCTCCTCTTGGATGGAATGCCATCGACGAGGTCCTTGGTAAGAAGATCACTGACCTGAAGAGGATGAACGAGAGGATTGAAGACATCGATGCCCATGATGCACTTTACCTCATCACCAGATGCTTGTCCCTCCCCAGGCTGACCTACTTTCTAAGATGTTCGCCATCTTTCAACAATATTAAATTAGAAGAGTACGACAGCTTGCTGAAATCAACACTAGAAAAAGCTCTGAATCTTTCCCTCAGCAACTCGCAGTGGAAACAGGCCTCCCTTCCTGTCAGACTCGGGGGCCTTGGCATGCGCACAACACAAATTGCTGTACCAGCGTTCCTGTCCTCTTCAGTGGGGTCTGACAACTTGGTGAAGGAAATCCTACCTGAGCACCTAGTTCAACAGGCAGGGGTACATGATCCCAGCTTCACAGACTGCACAACCAAATGGGTCTCTCTCGCAGGACAAGCACAACAACCACCGCCTTCTGAAGCCCAAAAGCAATCCAGCTGGGATCGCCCCATTGCCGACCAAGAAGCTGCGACTTTGTTAGAAGCTGCGACAACACCACATGACACTTCCCGACTTAGAGCAGTAGCAGCTCCCCATGCAGGTGATTTCCTATTAGCAACCTCAATGTCAGCAACCGGCACCCGTCTCACACCGCAGGCCCTCCGAATTGCCGTGGCTCTCTGCCTCGCTGCCCCAACCCACACTGAATACAGGTGTATTTGCGGCGAGGCAGAGGCCGGCAGGTACGGACGTCATGACCTTCTTTGCCAAAGGACAGGAGGATGGCATGCAAGACACGGTGAGGTCAATGACATTATTAAGAGAAGCCTTACCACAGCCGGTTGTCCAGCAGAGAGAGAGCCCCGTTACCTAATGTCCCGCAACTCTGATGAGCCTGTCAGTCGCCCAGACGGAATCACAGTGAACCCCTGGAAGAATGGTAGACAGTTGGTGTGGGACTACACTTACGTTTCAACTTTAGCCAATACCTATGTTGACTTCAGTGCTACACCAGCAGGAGGAGCTGCCAATCACCGGGAAGCGGCCAAGTCACGTAAATACAGAGATCTTGAGCACCACTACAATTTTGTTCCCATTGCCTCAGAGACACTTGGTGCCTGGAGTAAAAGTGCTGCTAGCTTTTTGAAGGAGTTGGGGTCTAAGCTAATCGAAACAACTAGAGACCCTAGAGCTGCCAGTTTTCTTTTTCAGCGCCTTAGTGTGGTAATCCAGAGAGGAAATGCTCACTGCATCCATGGTTCCTGCCCACCATCTGAGGAGCTTGAGGAGCTATTGAACTTGTGACAAGCAGCCTTGTACCCTGCATGTAATCAATATTGTAACTTTTTTGTGTAATGACATTTTCAAATAAAGTTAGATAAATATACACACATACCAAAAGAATAGGGGTGGTAGGGGAAGAAAATATCAAAGTGTTCAGTGAGGATCCACAAGGTCTTCTCTGAGTACTCTTTATTTTCTTTTCCGAGGCTTTGGGTCCCTACACTTGCACCAGAGGTGGTACCCTTCTAAGTTATATATATGTATAATGAAAACTCACACCCCAGAAGTGACTCGAACCCATACTCCCAGGAGCAACGCAACTGGTATGTACAGGGACGCCTTAAACCGCTTGACCATCACGACCGGACAAAAGGAAGTGATAGCCTGAGCTATATGAACCACTTCCCCGCCGGCACTTGGATGGTTATCTTGGGCATAGCATTTTATCAAATGGTCCGTGATGGTCAAGCGGTTTAAGGCGTCCCTGTACATACCAGTTGCGTTGCTCCTGGGAGTATGGGTTCGAGTCACTTCTTGGGTGTGAGTTTTCATTCGCATATAGTCCTGGGGACCATTCAGGCTTGTTGCACTTATATATATGTATATATATATATATATATATATATATATATATATATATATATTATATATATATATATATATATATATGTCGTACCTAGTAGCCAGAACGCACTTCTCAGCTTACTATGCAAGGCCCGATTTGCCTAATAAGCCAAGTTTTCCTGAATTAATATATTTTCTCTAATTTTTTTCTTATGAAATGATAAAGCTACCCATTTCATTATGTATGAGGTCAATTTTTTTGTATTGGAGTTAAAATTTACGTAGATATATGACCGAACCTAACCAACCCTACCTAACCTAACCTAACCTATCTTTATAGGTTAGGTTAGGTTAGGTAGCCGAGAAAGGTAGGTTAGGTTAGGTTAGGTAGTCGAAAAACAATTAATTCATGAAAACTTGGCTTATTAGGCAAATCGGGCCTTGCATAGTAGGCTGAGAAGTGCGTTCTGGCTACTAGGTACGACATATATACATATGTCGTACCTAGTAGCCAGAACGTCGTGCTCGGCCTACTATGCAAGGCCCTATTTGCCTAATAAGTCAAGTTTTCCTGAATTTATATATTTTTCAATATTTTTTCTTATGAAATGATAAAGCTATCAATTTCATTATGCATGAGTTATATTTTTTTTAAATTTGAGTTAAAACTAACGTAGATATATGACCGAACCTAACCAACCACTTAACCTAACCTAACCTATCTTAACTAAACCTAAACTAACACAATTAAATCAATATTATGTGTTCTTAATATAATATAATAATAATAATTCAAATAAACTAATTGGAAACAGTTTATTGAAAATAAAGAAAATCACATAATTGTACAGAAGTAACATTCTGTACAATTATGCTTTATCGTATAGCCGCATTTTGTTACAAAAAATTATTTGTAAATTTGAAAGCGTATTTGATTTTCACCTTTTATAACGATAACGAAGCATTTTATCATACATGACATTTTAATTGTCAATAACTCTTGCAGTGTTAACTGATGGTAACGAATTTAAACCGCGAATAACCACTTAAATAGACAATAACGGTTTCAACGGCCAGTAACGACTTTACCGGTCACAAACGATTGAGTCCGACGAGCAATAACTTCATCTGACAATGAACAATACAATATAACGATATTCCCAATTGTTTTGTCGTAAAAGCCTAACTGGTCAGCAGATCCCCAGACTTTAAAGCGAGAAGTAACGAGGGATCACTCAGGCCATTGGTTCTGGTCATGTGCTTTACTCAAATGGCCTACACGTTGATATTAATATTGTTGTAATGGTCGCAGAACACCTGCTGGGTAGAAGCTGCCCTCCACTACTATATGTCTGTGTTGAGTAGTATTGTCCTGCCTCCCCTGGTGTGTGTGTGTTGACTCCTGCACCACTGACCAGAGTCCTGCCTCCCCTGGTGTGTGTGTGTTGACTACTGCACCACTGAGCACAGTCCTGCCTCCCCTGGTGTGTGTGTGTTGACTACTGCACCACTGAGCACAGTCCTGCCTCCCCTGGTGTGTGTGTGTTGACTCCTGCACCACTGACCAGAGTCCTGCCTCCCCTGGTGTGTGTGTGTTGACTACTGCACCACTGAGCACAGTCCTGCCTCCCCTGGTGTGTGTGTGTTGACTCCTGCACCACTGACCAGAGTCCTGCCTCCCCTGGTGTGTGTGTGTTGACTACTGCACCACTGAGCACAGTCCTGCCTCCCCTGGTGTGTGTGTGTTGACTCCTGCACCACTGACCAGAGTCCTGCCTCCCCTGGTGTGTGTGTGTGTGTTGACTTCTGCACCACTGAGCACAGTCCTGCCTCCCCTGGTGTGTGTGTGTGTGTGTGTTGACTCCAGCACCACTGAGCACAGTCCTGCCTCCCCTGGTGTGTGTGTGTTGACTCCTGCACCACTGACCAGAGTCCTGCCTCCCCTGGTGTGTGTGTGTTGACTCCAGCACCACTGAGCACAGTCCTGCCTCCCCTGGTGTGTGTGTGTTGACTCCAGCACCACTGAGCACAGTCCTGCCTCCCCTGGTGTGTGTGTGTTGACTCCAGCACCACTGAGCACAGTCCTGCCTCCCTGGTGTGTGTGTGTTGACTCCAGCACCACTGAGCACAGTCCTGCCTCCCCTGGTGTGTGTGTGTTGACTCCAGCACCACTGAGCACAGTCCTGCCTCCCCTGGTGTGTGTGTGCTGACTCCAGCACCACTGAGCACAGTCCTGCCTCCCCTGGTGTGTGTGTGCTGACTCCAGCACCACTGAGCACAGTCCTGCCTCCCCTGGTGTGTGTGTGTTGACTCCAGCACCACTGAGCACAGTCCTGCCTCCCCTGGTGTGTGTGTGTTGACTCCAGCACCACTGAGCACAGTCCTGCCTCCCTGGTGTGTGTGTGTTGACTCCAGCACCACTGAACACAGTCCTGCCTCCCCTGGTGTGTGTGTGTTGACTCACCTACTTGTATTCACCTATTTGTGCTTGCGGAGGTTGAGCTTTGCCTCTTTGGTCCCGCCTCTCTACCGTCAATCAACTGGTGTACAGATTCCTGAGCCTACTGGGTTCTATCATATCTAGATTTGACACTGTGTATGGAGTCAGCCTCCACCATATCACTGCATAATGCATTCCACTTGTTAACTACGCTGTCACTGAAAAAGTTCTTCCTAGCGTCCCTGTGGCTCATTTGGGTTCTCAGTTTCCACCTGTGTCCCATTATTTGCGTACCTGCAGTGTTACACAGTTTGTCCTTGTCTACCCTGTCAAGGCCTCTGAGGATTTTGTAAGTAGTGATCATGTCTCCCCTTACTCTTCTGTCTTCCAGTGTCGTGAGGTGCATTTCCCGCAGCCTTTCCTTATAACCCCTCCAGTGTTGAATAGTTCATCCTTGTTTACCCGGTCAATTCCCCTGAGGATTTTGTAGGTTGTGATCATGTCCCCCCTTACTCTTCTGTCTTCCAGTGTCGTAAGTTGCATTTCCCGCAGTCTTTCCTCATAACTCATGCCTCTTAGTTCTGGGACTAGTCTAGTAGCATACCTTTGGACTTTTTCCAGCTTCGTCTTGTGCTTGACAAGGTACGGGCTCCATGCTGGGGCCGCGTACTCCAGGATTGGTCTTACATATGTGGTGTACAAGATTCTAAATGATTCCTTACACAGGTTCCTGAACGCCGTTCTGATGTTAGCCAGCCTCGCATATGCCGCAGACGTTATTCTCTTTATGTGGGCTTCAGGAGACAGGTTTGGTGTGATATCAACTCCTAGATCTTTCTCTCTGTCTGTTTCATTAAGTACTTCATCACCTATTCTGTATCCTGTGTCTGGCCTCCTGTTTCCACTGCCTAGTTTCATTACTTTGCATTTACTTGGGTTGAACTTCAACAGCCATTTGTTGGACCATTCACTCAGTCTATCTAGGTCATCTTGTAGCCTCCTACTATCATCCTCTGTTTCAATCCTCCTCATAATTTTTGCATCGTCGGCAAACATTGAGAGGAACGAATCTATACCCTCTGGGAGATCATTTACATATACCAGAAACAGTATAGGTCCAAGGACTGACCCCTGCGGGACTCCACTTGTAACGTCTCGCCAATCTGAGACTTCACCCCTCACACAGACTCGTTGTCTCCTGTTGCTTAGGTACTCCTATATCCACCGGAGTACCTTCCCTTTCACTCCAGCCTGCATCTCCAACTTTCGCACTAGCCTCTTGTGTGGCACTGTATCAAAGGCTTTCGGACAATCCAAAAATATGCAGTCTGCCCACCCTTCTCTTTCTTGCCTTATTTTTGTTGCCTGGTCGTAGAATTCAAGTAACCCTGTGAGGCAGGACCTGCCGTCCCTGAACCCATGTTGATGCTGTGTTACAAAGTTCCTTCGCTCCAGATGCTCCACTAGTTTTTTTCGCACAATCTTCTCCATCAGCTTGCATGGTATGCAGGTTAGGGACACTGGCCTGTAGTTCAGTGCCTCCTGTCTATCCCCTTTCTTGTATATCGGGACTACGTTAGCTGCTTTGCAAATATCTGGCAGTTCCCCTGTTGCCAGTGATTTGTTATACACTATGGTGTGTGTGCACCATACATGTACACACCTGTGTACTCACCTAGTTGTACTCACCTAGTTGTGCTTGCGGGGGTTGAGCTCTGGCTCTTTGGTCCCACCTCTCAACCGTCAATCAACAGGTGTACAGTTTCCTGAGCCTAATGGGCTCTATCATATCTACATTTGAAACTGTGTATGGAGTCAGCCTCCACCACATCGCTTCCTAATGCATTCCATTTGTCAACCACTCTGACACTAAAAAAGTTCTTTCTAATATCTCTGTGGCTCATTTGGGCACTCAGCTTCCACCTGTGTCCCCTAGTGCGTGTGCCCCTTGTGTTAAACAGCCTGTCTTTATCAACCCTGTCGATTCCCCTGAGAATCTTGAATGTGGTGATCATGTCCCCCCTAACTCTTCTGTCTTCCAACGAAGTGAGGTTTAATTCCTGCAGTCGCTCCTCGTAGCTCATACCTCTCAGCTCGGGTACTAGTCTGGTGGCAAACCTTTGAACCTTTTCCAGTTTAGTCTTATGCTTGACTAGATAGGGACTCCATGCTGGAGCCGCATACTCCAGGATTGGTCTGACATATGTGGTATATAATGTTCTGAAAGATTCCTTACACAAGTTTCTAAAGGCCGTTCTTATGTTAGCCAACCTGGCATATGCTGCTGATGTTATCCTCTTGATATGAGCTTCAGGGGACAGGTCTGGCGTGATATCAACCCCCAGGTCTTTCTCTCTCTCTGACTCTTGAAGTATTTCATCTCCCAAATGATACCTTGTATCTGGTCTCCTGCTTCCTACCCCTATCTTCATTACATTACATTTGCTTGGGTTAAACTCTAACAGCCATTTGTTCGACCATTCCTGCAGCTTGTCCAGGTCTTCTTGAAGTCTCAAGCTGTCCTCCTCTGTCTTAATCCTTCTCATAATTTTGGCGTCGTCAGCAAACATTGAGAGGAATGAGTCTATACCCTCTGGGAGATCATTTACGTATATCAGAAACAGGATAGGTCCAAGTACAGAGCCCTGTGGGACTCCACTGGTGACTTCACGCCAGTCTGAGGTCTCACCCCTCACTGTAACTCTCTGTTCCTATTGCTTAGGTACTCCCTTATCCACTGGAGCGCCCTACCTGTTACTCCTGCCTGTTTCTCCAGCTTATGCATCAACCTTTTATGGGGTACTGTGTCAAAGGCTTTCCGACAGTCCAAAAAAATGCAGTCCGCCCACCCTTCTCTTTCTTGCTTAATTCTTGTCACCTGATCGTAGAATTCTATCAAGCCTGTAAGGCAAGATTTACCCTCCCTGAACCCATGTTGATGGGTTGTCACGAAGTCTCTTCTCTCCAGATGTGTTACTAGGTTTTTTCTCACAATCTTCTCCATCACCTTGCATGGTATACAAGTTAAGGACACTGGCCTGTAGTTCAGTGCCTCTTGTCTGTCACCCTTTTTGTATATTGGTACTACATTAGCAGTCTTCCATATTTCTGGTAGGTCCCCCGTTTCCAGTGACTTACTATACACTATGGAGAGTGGTAAGCAAAGTGCTCCTGCACACTCTTTCAATACCCATGGCGAGATTCCATCCGGCCCAACAGCTTTTCTCACATCCAGCTCCAATAGGTGCTTTTTGACCTCATCTCTTGTAATTTCGAACCTATCCAAGGTCACCTGGTTTGCTGCCACCTCTCCCAGCGCCGTGATATCTCCCTGTTCTATTGTAAAGACCTCCTGGAACCTTTTGTTGAGTTCTTCACACACCTCTTTGTCATTCTCTGTGTACCTGTCCTCGCCCACCCTAAGTTTAATCACCTGTTCCTTCACTGTTGTCTTCCTCCTGATGTGACTGTGTAGTAGCTTTGGTTCAGTCTTGGCTTTGTTAGCTATATCATTTTCATACCTTTTCTCAGCTGCTCTTCTCACACTGACATACTCGTTCCTGGTTCTCTGGTATCTCTCTCTACTTTCTGGTGTTCTGTTATTACGAAAGTTCCTCCATGCCCTTTTGTTCAGCTCTTTTGCTTTCATACATTCCCTATTAAACCACGGATTCTTCCTTTGCTTCTCTGTTTTTTCCTGTTGGGCTGGGACAAACCTGCTTACAGCCTCCTGACATTTTTGGGTGACATAGTCCATCATGTCTTGTACGGACTTGGTTCCGAGTTCTGTGTCCCAATGTATATCCCATAGGAATTTATTCATCTCCTCATAGTTTCCCTTTCTGTACGCCAGCCCTTTGGTTCCCAGTTCTTTTTTGGGGGTGATAATTCCTAGCTCAACCAGGTACTCAAAGCTCAATACACTATGATCACTCATTCCCAAGGGGGCTTCCAACTTAACTTCCCTTATATCCGACTCATTTAGGGTAAATATCAAATCAAGCAAGGCTGGTTCATCCCCTCCTCTCATTCTTGTCGGTCCCTTGACGTGTTGACTTAGAAAGTTTCTTGTTGCCACATCCAGCAGCTTAGCTCTCCACGTGTCTGGGCCTCCGTGTGGGTCTCTGTTCCCCCAATCTATCTTCCCATGGTTGAAGTCTCCCATGATTAGAAGTCTGGATCCGTTCTGCTAGCCACAGAAGCTGCTCTCTCTATTATATTGATGGTGGCCATGTTGTTTCTATCATATTCCTGTCTGGGTCTTCTGTCATTCGGTGGGGGGTTATATATGACTACTATTATAATTTCTGTCCTCCAGTTGCAATGGTGCCTGATATGTAGTCCCTGAAACCTTCACAGTTCTGAATTACCATCTCTTCGAAACTCCAACCTTCTCTTAGTAGCAAAGCCACACCAATCCTCCTCTCTCCCTTCTCTCTCTTGCTCCTCACTACATAGTAGCCCTGTGG
>WNGS01117651.1:0-12185 GCA_020271785.1 Procambarus virginalis
CGCCTCTCACTCTCCACTGCGGCCCCACACTCTCACAAAACCTCATTGCCTTAGTGTAACTAAATTGCCAGAAATGGATTTTAATTATCCAGAGATCAATGAGTAATGGTGTATACTTGTATAAGAAAACCTGTTTTGATGTTGGTCAAAATATGTTCATTGGTGCACTAAGGCGATGTGCACAATGGTGGTGGGTGTGTGAAGGTGACCCAGGCACACTCATCCCTTGTGGTGACCTCCACCTGCCTATGTTAACCCGCACCCCACACCGTGCCCTATGCCAGTTTGTCAACTTTCGACAAACGTTCTTTCTTATAGTACATATATATATATATATATCAACCCATCCTTGTGTTTAGATAGTACCTACTGTGACCCTCGTCAATAGGTATTTACGAACAAAATATAAGGCATACACTCCTTTGATGACCAAATATCTAGACATTTAATGTTTCTATATAACAGAAATCCACAAAGTATTTTATACAAATATGTGTATATGTAACAGAATATATTATGATGTTTCTAAGGTGTTTTATTTCTTCTTTATGTCAGACTAATCAGACTTGGCAGACCAAACCCACATGAACACGACAAGGCTCTGACACAAGATTGTCACAGGACAAGGCTCTGACACAAGACTGTCAACAGGACAAGGCTCTGACACAAGACTGTCAACAAGACAAGGCTCTGACACAAGACTGTCAACAGGACAAGGCTCTGACACAAGACTGTCAACAGGACAAGGCTCTGACACAAGACTGTCAACAGGACAAGGGTCTGACACAAGACTGTCAACAAGACAAGGGTCTGACACAAGACTGTCAACAGGACAAGGCTCTGACACAAGACTGTCAACAGGACAAGGCTCTGACACAAGACTGTCAACAGGACAAGGCTCTGACACAAGACTGTCAACAGGACAAGGCTCCAACACAAGACTGTCAACAAGACAAGGCTCCAACACAAGACTGTCAACAGGACAAGGCTCCAACACAAGACTGTCAACAGGACAAGGCTCTGACACAAGACTGTCAACAGGACAAGGCTCTGACACAAGACTGTCAACAGGACAAGGCTCTGACACAAGACTGTCAACAGGACAAGGCTCTGACACAAGACTGTCAACAGGACAAGGCTCTGACACAAGACTGTCAACAGGACAAGGCTCTGACACAAGACTGTCAACAGGACAAGGCTCTGACACAAGACTGTCAACAAGACAAGGCTCTGACACAAGACTGTCAACAGGACAAGGCTCTAACACAAGACTGTCAACAGGACAAGGCTCTGACACAAGACTGTCAACAGGACAAGGGTCTGACACAAGACTGTCAACAAGACAAGGGTCTGACACAAGACTGTCAACAGGACAAGGCTCTGACACAAGACTGTCAACAGGACAAGGCTCTGACACAAGACTGTCAACAGGACAAGGCTCTGACACAAGACTGTCAACAGGACAAGGCTCCAACACAAGACTGTCAACAAGACAAGGCTCCAACACAAGACTGTCAACAGGACAAGGCTCCAACACAAGACTGTCAACAGGACAAGGCTCTGACACAAGACTGTCAACAGGACAAGGCTCTGACACAAGACTGTCAACAGGACAAGGCTCTGACACAAGACTGTCAACAGGACAAGGCTCTGACACAAGACTGTCAACAGGACAAGGCTCTGACACAAGACTGTCAACAGGACAAGGCTCTGACACAAGACTGTCAACAGGACAAGGCTCTGACACAAGACTGTCAACACGACAAGGCTCTGACACAAGACTGTCAACAGGACAAGGCTCTGACACAAGACTGTCAACAAGACAAGGCTCTGACACAAGACTGTCAACAAGACAAGGCTCTGACACAAGACTGTCAACAGGACAAGGCTCTGACACAAGACTGTCAACAGGACAAGGCTCTGACACAAGACTGTCAACAGGACAAGGCTCTGACACAAGACTGTCAACAGGACAAGACTCTGACACAAGACTGTCAACTGCCACAAGGGACATCAAGCAAGTCTTCCTGCAGCCAGCTACAGATAACAAAATATTGTGAACAATTCCACCTGAGTTATGAAACATAGCAACTGAAACTGGGTAGAAAATACTAGTATGAAGGTAACGAGTTGGAAATGGTAGTCGGCAGTCTTCCAACTAGCAGGTGTCAGTGCTGGGCCACATATAATATATAAAAAAAAGAAAAGGAAAAAAAAAGAGAAAATAAAGAATGACTGCGTGATTGGTAATCTGTGGTAAGGTCGGAAATACGAAAGACAATAATAAAAACTGGATTTTAATAACAATAAAAAAACACAAATTGAAACAAATGCAAAATCTTGGCTTAATGGTAAAAAATGTCAAGTGGAAAAAATACATAAACATGAAAATAGGTTACGTTAATGGGGAGGAGAATTGACATACAAGAGTAAATAAAATATGAATGCTGGAATATATGCACTAACTATAAACCTCTATTTGACCACACAAGGTGAGTCACTTAGGAGTTCATAGCTTGCGAGCACACAATATTCTGGCTGGCAGAAACGCAAGGGACTCCAACAATAACTGGCGAGGACTTGTGATTGGCGAGGAGCCGGAGTGGAGTGTTGGTTGGCGGCCAATGAGGAAGCTGGATGGCCGCAAGTCGCTAGTTAGGCAGTTGAAGGGTTCGGCGCGTCGACCAGGTGCAGCAGGTGCTGGAGTGGGGGGGGGAGGAGGGAGTTGCTGGTACGTGTGGCTATCTTAATATGTACGTTTAGCCACTACAAAACGTATCTTGTATATTGATGAGGACAGGAGTGAGTCGCAGAAATAGCAGGCTAAATCTCTGATAAGAGATTATCGTCACACTAGATATAAACAATAGAAGATCTCGTCAACAGAGGCATCAAGGAGCACGTTTAGCTGACAACGACAGAGCTCAGAGAACATTAAGAATCAAACTTAACATTAGACAGGAACACGTGGAGGTGGAGCGGCGGCACTTTCCATACAAGTGCCACCACAGTTATCAGTCTTTTCAAAACGTTTGTGCATTACCTTTATTAATGCCAGCTCACTGCTAGGACATGATGGGAGCTTCAGAGCTGGGATATGATGAGTGACTCAGAGCTGGGACATGATGAGAGACTCAGAGCTGGGATATGATGAGTGACTCAGAGCTGGGATATGATGAGAGATTCAGAGATGGGATATGATGAGTGACTCAGAGCTGGGATATGATGAGAGATTCAGAGCTGGGACATGATGAGTGACTCAGAGCTGGGATATGATGAGAGATTCAGAGCTGGGATATGAGGACAGACTCGGAGCTGGGATATGATGAGAGATTCAGAGCTGGGATATGATGATAGATTCAGAGCTGGGATATGAGGACAGATTCAGAGCTGGGATATGAGGACAGACTCAGAGCTGGGATATGAGGACAGACTCAGAGCTGGGATATGATGAGTGACTCAGAGCTGGGATATGAGGACAGATTCAGAGCTGGGATATGAGGACAGACTCGGAGCTGGGATATGAGGACAGACTCAGAGCTGGGATATGAGGACAGACTCAGAGCTGGGATATGATGAGTGACTCAGAGCTGGGATATGAGGACAGACTCAGAGCTGGGATATGAGGACAGACTCAGAGCTGGGATATGATGACAGACTCAGAGCTGGGATATGAGGACAGACTCAGAGCTGGGATATGAGGACAGACTCAGAGCTGGGATATGAGGACAGACTCAGAGCTGGGATATGATGACAGACTCAGAGCTGGGATATGAGGACAGATTCAGAGCTGGGATATGAGGACAGATTCAGAGCTGGGATATGAGGACAGATTCAGAGCTGGGATATGAGGACAGATTCAGAGCTGGGATATGAGGACAGACTCAGAGCTGGGATATGAGGAAAGACTCAGGGCTGAGATATGAGGACAGATTCAGAGCTGGGATATGAGGACAGATTCAGAGCTGGGATATGAGGACAGACTCAGAGCTGGGATATGAGGACAGACTCAGAGCTGGGATATGAGGAAAGACTCAGAGCTGAGATATGAGGACAGACTCAGAGCTGGGATATGAGGACAGACTCAGAGCTGAGATATGAGGACAGATTCGGAGCTGGGATATGAGGAGTGACTCAGAGCTGGGATATGATAACAGACTCAGAGCTGGGATATGAGGACAGACTCAGAGCTGGGATATGATGAGAGATTCAGAGCTGGGATGATGATGAGCGACTCATAGCGGGGATATGATGACAGACTCAGAGCTGGGATATGATGACAGACTCAGAGCTGGGATATGATGAGAGATTCAGAGCTGGGATATGATGAGAGACTCAGAGCTGGGATATGATGAAAGACTCAGAGCTGGGATATGATGACAGACTCAGAGCTGGGATATGATGACAGACTCAGAGCTGGGATATGATGACAGACTCAGAGCTGGGATATGATGAGAGATTCAGAGCTGGGATATGATGAGAGACTCAGAGCTGGGATATGATGACAGACTCAGAGCTGGGATATGATGACAGACTCAGAGCTGGGATATGATGAGAGATTCAGAGCTGGGATATGATGAGAGACTCAGAGCTGGGATATGATGACAGACTCAGAGCTGGGATATGATGAGAGATTCAGAGCTGGGATATGATGACAGACTCAGAGCTGGGATATGATGACAGACTCAGAGCTGGGATATGATGACAGACTCAGAGCTGGGATATGATGAGAGATTCAGAACTGGGATATGATGAGTGACTCAGAGCTGGGATATGATGAGTGACTCAGAGCTGGGATATGATGAGAGACTCAGAGCTGGGATATGATGAGTGACTCAGAGCTGGGATATGATGACAGACTCAGAGCTGGGATATGATGACAGACACAGAGCTGGGATATGATGAGAGATTCAGAGCTGGGATATGATGACAGACTCAGAGCTGGGATATGATGACAGACACAGAGCTGGGATATGATGAGAGATTCAGAGCTGGGATATGATGACAGACTCAGAGCTGGGATATGATGACAGACACAGAGCTGGGATATGATGAGAGATTCAGAGCTGGGATATGATGACAGACTCAGAGCTGGGATATGATGACAGACACAGAGCTGGGATATGATGACAGACACAGAGCTGGGATATGAGGACAGACTCAGAGCTGGGATATGAGGACAGACTCAGAGCTGGGATATGAGGACAGACTCAGAGCTGGGATATGAGGACAGACTCAGAGCTGGGATATGAGGACAGACTCAGAGCTGGGATATGAGGACAGACTCAGAGCTGGGATATGAGGACAGACTCAGAGCTGGGATATGAGGACAGACTCAGAGCTGGGATATGAGGACAGACACAGAGCTGGGATATGAGGACAGACTCAGAGCTGGGATATGAGGACAGACTCAGAGCTGGGATATGAGGACAGACTCAGGGCTGGGATATGATGACAGACTCAGAGCTGGGATATGATGACAGACTCAGAGCTGGGATATGAGGACAGACTCAGAGCTGGGATATGATGAGTGACTCAGAGCTGGGATATGATGAGAGACTCACAGCTGGGATATGATGACAGACACAGAGCTGGGATATGAGGACAGACTCAGAGCTGGGATATGATGAGTGACTCAGAGCTGGGATATGATGAGAGACTCAGAGCGGGGATATGATGAGTGACTCAGAGCTGGGATATGATGAGAGACTCAGAGCTGGGATATGAGGACAGACTCAGAGCTGGGATATGATGACAGACTCAGAGCTGGGATATGAGGACAGACTTAGAGCTGGGATATGATGACAGACTCATATGATGAGTGACTCAGAGCTGGGATATGATGACCGACTCAGAGCTGGGATATGAGGGCAGACTCAGGGCTGGGATATGAGTGACTCAGAGCTGGGATATGAGGACAGACTCAGAGCTGGGATATGAGGACAGACTCAGAGCTGGGATATGAGGACAGACTCAGAGCTGGGATATGAGGACAGACTCAGAGCTGGGATATGATGACAGACTCAGAGCTGGGATATGAGGACAGACTCAGAGCTGGGATATGAGGACAGACTCAGAGCTGGGATATGAGGACAGACTCAGAGCTGGGATCTGAGTGTAGAGTGAAGGAAGAGGGAACTCCTGGACTATGATGAACCGTAGCAATGACTGCAGGTTGCAGACATCCTCGCCACAACATACCTGCGGCAGAATAACAGAGTAATGTTGAGTACATCAAACATGAGGGAGTGAGGGGTCTCCTGGCCGCCCTCCCCTCCACCTCACCGCCAGTGTTCCCAGGAGAAATGTTCTCCCGACACAAACCCCACAAAAGGTTGAAGTGGAAGGTATTACCTGTGGGGACCTGCCCCTGGGGGAGGGAGGCTCCGGCTGGTAATGAGACCTTCTCTCTCTCTCTCTCCCTCTCTCTCTTAATACATGTCTCACTTTTGTCACCACATGGAGAGATCGCCTTCACGCGCTTACTGTCTCTCAATCCTTCCTTGTGAGAGCTTCCTCTCACCTCCTGGTGGGAGGGGGGTATCTTGCTTCCTCTCACCTCCTCGGGGGGGCGTCTTGCTTCCTCTCACCTCATAGGGGGGGGGGGACGTCTTGCTTCCTCTCACCTCCTGGTGGTGGGGGGGACGTCTTGCTTCCTCTCACCTCCTGGTGGTGGGGGGGGGGACGTCTTGCTTCCTCTCACCTCCTGGTGGTGGGGGGGACGTCTTGCTTCCTCTCACCTCCTGGTGGGGGGGACGTCTTGCTTCCTCTCACCTCCTGGTGGTGGTGGGGGGGACGTCTTGCTTCCTCTCACCTCCTGGTGGTGGTGGGGGGGGGACGTCTTGCTTCCTCTCACCTCCTGGTGGTGGGGGACGTCTTGCTTCCTCTCACCTCCTGGTGGTGGGGGGGACGTCTTGCTTCCTCTCACCTCCTGGTGGTGGTGGGGGGGGACGTCTTGCTTCCTCTCACCTCCTGGTGGTGGGGGGGACGTCTTGCTTCCTCTCACCTCCTGGTGGGGGGGGGGACGTCTTGCTTCCTCTCACCTCCTGGTGGTGGTGGGGGGGGGGGACGTCTTGCTTCCTCTCACCTCCTGGTGGTGGTGGGGGGGACGTCTTGCTTCCTCTCACCTCCTGGTGGTGGTGGGGGGACGTCTTGCTTCCTCTCACCTCCTGGTGGGGGGGGGGACGTCTTGCTTCCTCTCACCTCCTGGTGGTGGGGGGGGGACGTCTTGCTTCCTCTCACCTCCTGGTGGTGGGGGGACGTCTTGCTTCCTCTCACCTCCTGGTGGTGGGGGGACGTCTTGCTTCCTCTCACCTCCTGGTGGTGGGGGGGGACGTCTTGCTTCCTCTCACCTCCTGGTGGTGGGGGGGGGACGTCTTGCTTCCTCTCACCTCCTGGTGGTGGGGGGGGGACGTCTTGCTTCCTCTCACGTCCTGGTGGTGGTGGGGGGGGGGGGACGTCTTGCTTCCTCTCACCTCCTGGTGGTGGGGGGGGGGGACGTCTTGCTTCCTCTCACCTCCTGGTGGGGGGGGGGACGTCTTGCTTCCTCTCACCTCCTGGTGGGGGGGGGGACGTCTTGCTTCCTCTCACCTCCTGGTGGTGGGGGGGGACGTCTTGCTTCCTCTCACCTCCTGGTGGGAGGGGACGTCTTGCTTCCTCTCACCTCCTGGTGGTGGGGGGACGTCTTGCTTCCTCTCACCTCCTGGTGGTGGGGGGGAACGTCTTGCTTCCTCTCACCTCCTGGTGGTGGGGGGGGGGACGTCTTGCTTCCTCTCACCTCCTGGTGGTGGGGGGGGGACGTCTTGCTTCCTCTCACCTCCTGGTGGGGGGGGGGGGGGACGTCTTGCTTCCTCTCACCTCCTGGTGGTGGTGGGGGGGGGGTACGTCTTGCTTCCTCTCACCTCCTGGTGGTGGTGGGGGGACGTCTTGCTTCCTCTCACCTCCTGGTGGGGGGGACGTCTTGCTTCCTCTCACCTCCTGGTGGGGGGGGCCGTCTTGCTTCCTCTCACCTCCTGGTGGGGGGGGGACGTCTTGCTTCCTCTCAC
The DNA here is from genome assembly GCA_020271785.1 of Procambarus virginalis. NCBI lineage: Eukaryota > Metazoa > Arthropoda > Malacostraca > Decapoda > Cambaridae > Procambarus > Procambarus virginalis. The sequence goes on from WNGS01117651.1 coordinate 8,046, forward strand.
CTCCTGGTGGTGGGGGGGGGAACGTCTTGCTTCCTCTCACCTCCTGGTGGTGGGGGGGGGACGTCTTGCTTCCTCTCACCTCCTGGTGGTGGTGGGGGGGGGGACGTCTTGCTTCCTCTCACCTCCTGGTGGTGGGGGGGGACGTCTTGCTTCCTCTCACCTCCTGGTGGTGGGGGGGGGGGACGTCTTGCTTCCTCTCACCTCCTGGTGGTGGTGGGGGGGGGGGACGTCTTGCTTCCTCTCACCTCCTGGTGGTGGTGGGGGGGGGACGTCTTGCTTCCTCTCACCTCCTGGTGGTGGTGGGGGGGGGGACGTCTTGCTTCCTCTCACCTCCTGGTGGTGGGGGGGACGTCTTGCTTCCTCTCACCTCCTGGTGGTGGGGGGGGGGGGACGTCTTGCTTCCTCTCACCTCCTGGTGGTGGGGGGGGGACGTCTTGCTTCCTCTCACCTCCTGGTGGTGGGGGGGACGTCTTGCTTCCTCTCACCTCCTGGTGGGGGGGACGTCTTGCTTCCTCTCACCTCCTGGTGGTGGTGGGGGGACGTCTTGCTTCCTCTCACCTCCTGGTGGTGGGGGGGGGACGTCTTGCTTCCTCTCACCTCCTGGTGGTGGGGGGGGGACGTCTTGCTTCCTCTCACCTCCTGGTGGGGGGGACGTCTTGCTTCCTCTCACCTCCTGGTGGTGGGGGGGGGACGTCTTGCTTCCTCTCACCTCCTGGTGGGGGGGGACGTCTTGCTTCCTCTCACCTCCTGGTGGTGGGGGGGGGCGTCTTGCTTCCTCTCACCTCCTGGTGGTGGTGGGGGGGACGTCTTGCTTCCTCTCACCTCCTGGTGGTGGTGGGGGGGACGTCTTGCTTCCTCTCACCTCCTGGTGGTGGGGGGGACGTCTTGCTTCCTCTCACCTCCTGGTGGTGGGGGGGACGTCTTGCTTCCTCTCACCTCCTGGTGGTGGTGGTGGGGGGGGACGTCTTGCTTCCTCTCACCTCCTGGTGGTGGTGGGGGGGACGTCTTGCTTCCTCTCACCTCCTGGTGGGGGGGGGACGTCTTGCTTCCTCTCACCTCCTGGTGGTGGGGGGGGGGACGTCTTGCTTCCTCTCACCTCCTGGTGGTGGGGGGGACGTCTTGCTTCCTCTCACCTCCTGGTGGTGGGGGGGGGACGTCTTGCTTCCTCTCACCTCCTGGTGGTGGGGGGGGGACGTCTTGCTTCCTCTCACCTCCTGGTGGGGGGGACGTCTTGCTTCCTCTCACCTCCTGGTGGTGGGGGGGGGGGGACGTCTTGCTTCCTCTCACCTCCTGGTGGGGGGGGGACGTCTTGCTTCCTCTCACCTCCTGGTGGTGGGGGGGGGGCGTCTTGCTTCCTCTCACCTCCTGGTGGTGGTGGGGGGGACGTCTTGCTTCCTCTCACCTCCTGGTGGTGGTGGGGGGGACGTCTTGCTTCCTCTCACCTCCTGGTGGTGGGGGGGACGTCTTGCTTCCTCTCACCTCCTGGTGGTGGGGGGGACGTCTTGCTTCCTCTCACCTCCTGGTGGTGGTGGTGGGGGGGGACGTCTTGCTTCCTCTCACCTCCTGGTGGTGGTGGGGGGGACGTCTTGCTTCCTCTCACCTCCTGGTGGGGGGGGGACGTCTTGCTTCCTCTCACCTCCTGGTGGTGGGGGGGGGACGTCTTGCTTCCTCTCACCTCCTGGTGGTGGGGGGACGTCTTGCTTCCTCTCACCTCCTGGTGGTGGGGGGGGACGTCTTGCTTCCTCTCACCTCCTGGTGGGGGGGACGTCTTGCTTCCTCTCACCTCCTGGTGGTGGGGGGGGGGACGTCTTGCTTCCTCTCACCTCCTGGTGGGGGGGGGACGTCTTGCTTCCTCTCACCTCCTGGGGGGGACTTTTCCCACTACTACTGGGGTCCCCGGGACCCCAGTAGTAGTTGGTGTCCCAGGGACACGAACGTCCCAGGGACCCCAGCGTCCCAGGGAGCCCAGCGTCCCAGGGACCCCAGCGTCCCAGGGACACCAGCGTCCCAGGGACCCCAGCTTCCCAGGGACCCCAGCGTCCCAGGGACCCCAGCGTCCCAGGGACCCCAGCTTCCCAGGGACCCCAGCGTCCCAGGGACCCCAGCGTCCCAGGGACCCCAGCGTCCCAGGGACCCCAGCGTCCCAGGGACCCCAGCGTCCCAGGGATCCCAGCGTCCCAGGGACCCCAGCGTCCCAGGGACACCAGCGTCCCAGGGATCCCAGCGTCCCAGGGACCCCAGCGTCCCAGGGACCCCAGCGTCCCAGGGACCCCAGCGTCCCAGGGACCCCAGCGTCCCAGGGACCCCAGCGTCCCAGGGACCCCAGCGTCCCAGGGACCCCAGCGTCCCAGGGACCCCAGCGTCCCAGGGACCCCAGCGTCCCAGGGACCCCAGCGTCCCAGGGACCCCAGCGTCCCAGGGACCCCAGCGTCCCAGGGACCCCAGCTTCCCAGGGACCACCCCCAATTCACCTGGCTGCCTTGAGCTCTACATTAAAGGTGGAGAGCACCAGCTGGGAGCTACGGGCTCACTATACCCCGTGCTATATGGATGTCTCGGGCTGAGTAACTAAAGCTAAAATCTCAACAATCACAACCAAGGGAATTGAGGCCCACGTCTATGTGAACCACTTGAGCTGCCCACTGTGTATGGTACCTGGTGACAAGTGGTGGTGTAGTGTTGTGGTCCATATGGTCCCCGCGTTACTTATTGAACCTAACCTAACCTAACCTAACCTAACCTAACCTAACCTAACCTAACCTAACCTAACTGGATTGGTCATGTTCTCTCGCACTCTCTCCCTGCCTCTTCTGTACCCTCCTCCCATGTGTACCCTCTGTCTCTGGGGTCCTGGGCAGTACCCACTCCTGTCTCTGGGGTCCTGGGCAGTAACCACTCCTGTCTCTGGGGTCCTGGGCAGTACCCACTCCTGTCTCTGGGGTCCTGGTCAGTACCCACTCCTGTCTCTGGGGTCCTGGGCAGTAACCACTCCTGTCTCTGGGGTCCTGGGCAGTACCCACTCCTGTCTCTGGGGTCCTGGTCAGTACCCACTCCTGTCTCTGGGGTCCTGGGCAGTACCCACTCCTGTCTCTGGGGTCCTGGGCAGTACCCACTCCTGTCTCTGGGGTCCTGGGCAGTACCCACTCCGGTCTCTGGGGTCCTGGGCAGTACCCACTCCTGTCTCTGGGATCCTGGACAGCACCCACTCCTGTCTTTGGGGTCCTGGACAGTACCCACTCCTGTCTCTGGTGTCCTGGGCAGTACCCACTCCTGTCTCTGGGGTCCTGGACAGTACCCACTCCTGTCTCTGGGATCCTGGACAGCACCCACTCCTGCCTCTGGGGTCCTGGGCAGTACCCACTCCTGTCTCTGGGGTCCTGGGCAGTACCCACTCCTGTCTCTGGGGTCCTGGCAGTACCCACTCCTGTCTTTGGGGTCCTGGACAGTACCCACTCCTGTCTCTGGTGTCCTGGGCAGTACCCACTCCTGTCTCTGGGGTCCTGGACAGTACCCACTCCTGTCTCTGGGATCCTGGACAGCACCCACTCCTGCCTCTGGGGTTCTGGGCAGTACCCACTCCTGTCTCTGGGGTCCTGGGCAGTACCCACTCCTGTCTCTGGGGTCCTGGGCAGTACCCACTCCTGTCTCTGGGGTCCTGGGCAGCACCCACTCCTGTCTCTGGGGTCCTGGGCAGTACCCACTCCTGTCTCTGGGGTCCTGGGCAGTACCCACTCCTGTCTCTGGGGTCCTGGGCAGCACCCACTCCTGTCTCTGGGGCCTGGCAGTACCCACTCCTGCCTCTGGGGTCCTGGGCAGTACCCACTCCTGTCTCTGGGGTCCTGGCAGTACCCACTCCTGTCTCTGGGGTCCTGGGCACTACCCACTCCTGTCTCTGGGGTCCTGGGCAGCACCCACTCCTGTCTCTGGGGTCCTGGGCAGTACCCACTCTTGTCTCTGGGGTCCTGGGCAGTACCCACTCCTGCCTCTGGGGTTCGGGCAGTACCCACTCCTGTCTCTGGGGTCCTGGGCAGTACCCACTCCTGCCTCTGGGTCCTGGGCAGTACCCACTCATGCCTCTGGGGTCCTGGGCAGTACCCACTCCTGCCTCTGGGGTCCTGGGCAGTACCCACTCCTGCCTCT
>WNGS01117658.1:0-14875 GCA_020271785.1 Procambarus virginalis
TTGCTGCTGATGGTTGTGTTGTGAAGATGCTGCTGATGGTTGTGTTGTGAAGATGCTGCTGGGGGTTGTGTGGTGAAAATGCTGCTGGGAGTTGTGTTGTGAAGATACTGCTGGGGGTTGTGTTGTGAAGACGCTGCTAATGGTTGAGTTGTGAAGATGCTGCTGTTATTGTTGTAAAGATGCTGCTGTTATTGTTGTAAAGAGGCTGCTGTTATTGTTGCGAAGATACTGCTGTTACTGTTGTAAAAATGCTGCTGGAGGTTGTTTTCTGAAGATACTGCTGGGGGTAGAGTTAAGATGTAATGGTTCGGATGAAGATTCTGCAAGGTGTTATGTGAAGATCTTGGGGGTTGTTGTGAAGATGCTGTTGATTTGTGTAGATGATGCTGAGGATTGTGTGGTGAAGATGTTGCTGGGGATTGTATTCTGAAGATGCTGCTGGGGTTGTATGGTGAAGATGTTGTTTGTGGGTTGTTGTGCATATGTTATTTGGGGTTGTGATGTGAAGATGCAGCTGTTGCAAAGATTCTGATATGTTGTTGTTGGGAAGACGCTGCTAAGATGTTAAGGGCCTGACATCTGAGTGGACAGCGCTTTAAATTCGTAGTCCGAAGGTTTCGGGTTCGATCCCCGGTAGAGGCAGAAACAAATCGGCAGTTTCTTTCACCCTGATACCCCTGTTACCTAGCAATAAATAGGTACCTGGGAGTAAGTCAGCTGCTACTTGCTGCTTCCTAGGGGTTTAACAAAAAGGAAGTCTGGTTGAGGACTGGGCCGCGGGGATGCAATGCCCCGAAATCATCTCATGATAACTCAAGAGATGGGTTGTGTGGTGAAGATGCTGCTGGGGGTTGTGTTGTTAAGATGATGCTGATGGTTGTGTTGTGAAGATGCTGCTGGGGGTTGTGTGGTGATGATGCTGCTGGGGGTTGTGTGGTGAAGATGCTGCTGGGGGTTGTGTTGTTAAGATGCTGCTGATGGTTGTGTGGTGAAGATGCTGCTGGGGTTTGTGTGGTGATGATGCTGCTGATGGTTGTGTGGTGAAGATGCTGCTGGGAGTTGTGTGGTGAAGATGCTGCTGATTGTTGTGTTGTGAAGATGAAGCTGATTGTTGTGTTGTGAAGATGCTGCTGATGGTTGTGTGGTTAAGATGTTGCTGGGAGTTGTATGGTGAAGATGCTGCTGATGGTTGTATGGTGAAGATGCTGCTGATGGTTGTATGGTGAAGATGCTGCTGATGGTTGTATGGTGAAGATGCTGCTGATGGTTGTATGGTGAAGATGCTGCTGATGGTTGTGCAGCGAAGATGCTGCTGATGGTTGTGTGGTGATGATGCTGCTGATGGTTGTGTGGTGAAGATGCTGCTGGGGGTTTTGTGGTGAAGATGCTGCTGGGGGTTGTATAGTGAAGATGCTGTGTGGGGTTGTGCTATGACCACGCATACACCAGTATGATCATACTGAGATTGGTGTATGAGTGTGTTCAAACTATACAGTGATATCTTGGTTGATAGCCTCGTATCACGAATATTGTGTATATGATTTAGTCTCATGTTACCGTATATTATTCTTATTTTATATGTTGTCAATGTGTGACATACATTTCCAAGTCTATATTAATTCTGTATCAAAGATGTATGACATGTAATTTTGGATATATATATTAGATGTCTAGTTATAGCAGTAGCGTTTGTCATAAATTTGAAAAAATCCTTGTATGTTTATTGTAAGTAATGGTACATTAATGCTATATAGGTAACATTATGTGGACCATGTTAGAGAGTGTATACATTTAGTTTCCATATGTATTCATCACATGTATACTGAGAGGATTCCATTTTAGTGTTGTACCTAGCATTGTCCCATTGTCAGTACATTATATGAAATTATGGCACTGTGAAACGTTTTCCATGTTGTTGTTATAGATTCAGCTACTCGGAACATGTTCCAAGTAGCCCGGGCTATGGTGAGCCCGTAACTTACCTGGCACAGGAGCTGGACAAGAAGCACGGGCTATGGTTAGCCTCGTGGACAGGAGATGTCTCCCGTCACGTTTTCCACTTAGACAATCTTATGATACACATGTTGTATATATTTAATATATTTATTATCTTTGTATGCATATGTATAACCGTTGGTGAATGTCGTTGAATCCTCCAACCCCCCCCCCACCCACTCCCCCAGTGATGTACTTGCCCCCTGCCCAATCCCCCCTGTGATGGACTTGCCAGTGTTGCCATCTCTTATCAATGCGAATTCTTTGTTTACTTATTTTGTATTTCATGATAATTTCTTTAATGTATTGAATTATTATTACATATCATTATGTAAGGTTGTGCCTCATACTCTTTAAGTTGTTGTATAGTGAATTAGAAGTTCCTGAGTGAGTTTATATTGTAAATGAGTTAGCGAGATTTGAAAGTTGAAGGTCAGTTGACTTATTGGAGTTGGTTACAGTATCGCCTCTCGGCAAGCTTGCCTCAAGAAGTCACTGTTCTCTGATCTCCTCAGGCGAGCGGACCTGTAAGGGTTTAGTCCGTGATTTGTGACCTTATTTGGGTAGTGTTGCCTGCTAGAGTTATACCCATGTAATATATGTATTTATATGGATTATTTTCTGCTGTTGTCCATTATGTATACCAGGTGGTGGGTGATTTTTATGTGTCTTAGTGAGGTGATATATTTTGAGGAACTTGTGAAATGCCAAGGAGCTGTATGTGATATTGTTCCTCTTACCTCATGTGTCATTGTTTGACACACCACCACACTTGTTGGTATTAGCAGCATATAGACACTAGTGTTCCACTGCACTTGGCAAAGTTCCTGTTGTCAGCTAGTGTTGATTGATGCAGTTTACAGACCTGTATTTGATTGATCATGCCCAATTGTTGAGAAGCTGGATATATAGTGTTAGTGTGTGTGATATTAGTAGAGTGTTTTATTTATTACTGTTGTGAAAGGTTCTTAATGCCAGTAAACTGGAATATTTGATGCTAGCTTTTTACTCCCCTAGAACCTTGATTGATATGTGGCCAGGCTATGTGTTCCAGTGATGCTGTAAGTTACTCCCTTAAGATATGTATATGGAGGTCTTATCTCCCTGACCATAACAAGTAATATGGGGGCCTAGTCCGTGAGCATCAATTAGGTAACTCCTGTTGTTTCAGGATCTTTATGAGATAACTCCTGTGTTTCCAGGACAATTATTGTTGTAATCCTAGTGTTCAGGATTAATAATTATATAAGGCACATTAGAACTGATCCATGATTATTTTCTAGCTTGTTGTGCCTATTTGAAGTGAATGTTGCGGTATCATTTCCTTGAAGACGCTTTGATGACTTGTGTTTCTGCATGTGATTCAGCTTGCAGTCCTATGGGATTCTAGTTATTACTGCACTTGCAACGCTGCACGACAGAGGTAAGCGTTACATTTTTGTTGCAGGGTCATATGCTAATCGAGTATATTCCTATTGTGGTATAATAATTTTTTTGAAAGTTTCTTAATAATTAATTATTATGGAGCAATTAGTAAAAGAAATTTTGCAAAATCCATCAGTAGGTAGGATTAAGATCTTAACAAAATCAGTGTTGATTTGTATGGTAAAAACCCTAAAGTTAAAAGTGGCACGCAGAATGATTAAAGCTAAGTTACTGAGAATTATTTTTCTGCATCTAGTAGAAGATGGTTTGTTAGGTGATGAGGTATTTGAAGTTTGATGAAACTTATTATTATTTGAAACCCTGATGAGTTTGAGAGTACTGCCAGACTAAGAAGGTAGGAGTTAGAACTTCAGCTAAAGCAAGTTGAGCTTGAAAGGTTTAAGTGTGAAGAAGAAACTAAACATAGAGAAGAGAAAACTAAGCAGAGAGAAGCAGAGTTAGAGACATTTAGAATTAAACAACAGATGGCTGAGGCACAGATTAGGCATAAGGAGAAAAAGTTAGAAGCTGCAGCCGCTGCCAGTAGTAAGGGTTCTAAGGGAAGTTTTAGTAGAAGTAGTCACAGTAGTGGACTTTAATACCCTAAAGGGTTTGAATTTCCCAAATTTGATGAGAGGGACCCTGAATTGTTTTTCTTACACTTTTCAAAGCTAGCTACTAATTTAAAATGGCCAGAAGATTCTTGGGTGACCATTATGTAAGGTCAGTTGTGCGGGAAGGCACAAGAGATTTTCGCTTCGCTCCCTTTCGAAGACAGCTTTCATTACCCCACAGTAAAAAAGAGGATCTTGCAAGCGTATGAACTCAATGCAGAAGCATTAAGACAAAAGTTTAGAGGTCTCAAGCGTGCACCTGATCAGACAGTTACAGATTTTGCTCGAGTAAAAGAGTCAATTTTTGACAGGTGGCTAAACCGAAATAATACTTATGATTTTTTTGTCACTTAAGCAGCTCATCCTAGTTGAAGAACTTTTCTCTTGTTTGCCTGTAAAGTTCACCATGGCACTAGCCACAGGTAAACGTTCTTACAAGGATGTTCATGAGTTAGCTATGTTGACAGATGAACATGAGACGATTTTTAGAATACCGGATAACAATGTTAACATGGCACCTAAAACATTCACTTCTAGGCAGGCAAATCCTGAGAGGTCAAAGAATAGTCATTATCATGCTAAGTCTGTTCTTACAGCCAGGGCAGACCAAGCATCTGTTAGATCTAAGGGTACTGTTAACCTTAGTAAAGCTACATCAGTTTCGACAAGTTCGACTGATGGGAAACAATGTAATTATTGTCACAAGAAAGGTCATGTTGTTCGTCATTGTTTCAGGTTACATCCGGAATTACGACCAAATGCCTTGGTGGTGAGTAAAAGTAGGCAAGGTCATAATTCTGAGACATTTTGTAAGGGTAAGCCACAGTGGCTTGCTGATTTTGACCCTTACATGATTCATGCAAAAATTGTTGGAGTTGTAGACAAGTGGATTCCTGTAGTTATGTTTAGAGACACTGGTGCATCGTTAACCTTGATTACTTCCAGTATGTTGTCCAAGGTCAAGAAGATTGACCTGGACGAAGTAATTCTTATACAGGGTATAGTTGGGGTAGTGCAACGTGTTCCCCTCATGCAAGTTTACATTAAATCCCCCTATACTCCTGGACTATGTACTGTAGGTGTGTGTGATACCTTACCTATTCCTGGTGTCGATATAATTCTTGAAAATGACATTGCCGGCACTATGATAAACAGTCATCTTCCCATCATGTTCAACGACCCAGGTAGAGTTCTCTCAGAAACGAATGAGATTGCTCCTGAAGTGTATCCAGCCTGCGCAGTCACCAGATCTCATGTCGCCAAGTCCCAGAGTGATGTTTCCAATCCTACAACCGGAGGGATGGCTGGAAAACCTTCAACGTTAGAACCGGAAATTAACTTGGTTGACACTTTTATGTCTAGGTTGGATGAAGTTAGTACAGTTGAGGGAGTTGTGCCAAGTAAGGAAGTTGTACCTCCTGTTACTACCTCTTCCCCTAAGTTTGATGTAAAATTCCACACCTTAACCCAACTTCAACAGAGTGATCCTAGTTTAAATGCCTGTTTTTCTGAAGCTGTTAAGGAGGAGGATGCTTTGGCAGATGATGTTGGATACTTCCTCTGAGATCAGTTGCTGATGAGACGATGGAGAACTAAGTTATCTCCCTCTTCAGAGGACTGTGAGAGTGTTATCCAGCTTCTGGTCCCCAAAGCATACGTGAACAAGTCGCTTCAGCTGCCCACGACGATCCATTAAGCGGTCACCAAGGGATTAGTCGAATGTTATACCAGGTATCAAAATATTTTTATTGGCCCAGTCTTAAAAAGATATTGGTAAATATTGTAGAGAGTGTGTAACCTGTCAAATAGTGGGTAAACCGAATCAGAATGTACCTAAAGCTCCCCTGCATCCAATTGTAGTTCCAAGTGAACCTTTTTCCCGCATCCTTATCGATTGTGTAGGCCCTTTGAATAGGACAAAGTCAGGTCATGTATTTTTAATAACCTTAATGTGTGCCACATCCAAGTTTCCAGAAGCTTATCCTGTAAGAAACATAAGAGCAAAGACAGTTATCCATCACTTGACAAAATTCTGTACTTTGTTTGGACTACCTCGAGTTAGCCAGACTGACAACGGTAGCAATTTTCGGTCTGCAGAGTTCAAACGATTTTGTGAGAAGTACCAAATAAAACATCGTGTGTCCAGTGCTTATCATCCACAAAGTCAAGGTGCCTTGGAGAGATTTCACCAAACTATGAAGCAGATGATACGAACTGTTGGTGAAGACTCCAGAGTAATTGGGATGAAGACTTACCTTGTATCTTGTTTGCAGCTCGAAATGGTTTACAGCATTCCTTGGGTTGTTCCCTGTTCCAATTAGTTTTCGGACATCAAGTGAGAGGCCCAATCCAGTTGCTGAGTGAAAGGTTGTTGGGAAACGTCTCTCTCCCTGATGGAAGTCGTCTGTTGAGTGAGATCCAGTCGAAGTTGAAGAAGTACCAAGACGTGGCAAGCGAGCACCTGAAGAAGTCACAGTTGAAGATGACAACACCATGACAAAAAGTTTTGGGTGAAGTTGAGATGTTTTCAGCCAGGTGATCTTGTTCTTGTTTTAAAGTCCAGAGTGGAAACTGCCTTAGCTCATCATTTTGAAGGTCTGTTTGAAGTTGTTTGCAGACGATCTGAGTTAACTTATAAAATTAAAAGTCTGCAGGACCCTTCCAAGGTTTTGGTAGAACACATTAACAGGTTAAAAGCTTTTCAAGGCTCCAGGCCAGTGTCATGTGTGGTACAGGACACAGTCACCCCTGAGAACCATATATCTGATGACTTGTCTAATCATACCTTTTGTAATTTTAGCTTTGAGGAGATGATGGGACATTTGGATGAGGTTAAACAGGGAGAGTTGAGAATGTTACTACACCAGTATTGTAATATATTTGGAGAAGTTCCTACCCAGACCTCTGTTTTGAGCCATGATATTCAGCTCATAGACACCATCCCTATTCGTATGCATCCGTATAGAGTATCTCCAGAAAAGAGAGATATTTTCAGGAGGGAAGTGGAGTTCCTCCTGGAAAATGGTCTAGTTACACCCAGTCAGAGTTCCTGGTGTTCACCATGTTTGTTAGTTCCTAAACCGGATGGGAGTTGGCGTCTGTGTACTGATTACAGGCGGTTAAATAAGGTAACTGAAGTAGACACTTTCCCATTGCCATTGCTTGAGGATTGCATCGACCAATTTGGTCACTGTCAATAGATATCTAAACTCGATTTGTCCATGGGATATCATAAAGTGCCTTTGACAAGTCGAGCTAGTGAGTATTCAGCTTTTGTAACACCTGATGGTTGTTTTCAGTATAACGTTATGCCTTTTGGTCTTAAAAATGCCCCAGCAACCTTCCAGAGATTAATGAATTTGTTGCTGCAGGATATTCCAAATTGCCGTGCTTATTTAGATGACATTGTTTTATTTAGTGATTCTTGGCAAGAGTAGTGAAGTTGAGGACTACGACGACGCGCGCCATCTGGCCAGGTGGGCCCCTGCGACTAGAACCGCGCGCACCATCTGGCCAGGTGGGCCCCTGCGACTACGACCGCGCGCACCATCTGGCCAGGTGGAGCGCACGTGACTAGTTGCAAGGGGTTTTGGGGAATTTTCCCGGAAGTTTGGCGCGCACCGGACGCGTGTGAGCGTCCGGTGATGGGTTATGCGGTCAGAGAAGATGGGGGTCATGTTGTGGGGGGGGGGGGATAGGAGAGTATGTGGGAGTATGTGGTAGAGTATGGAATATGAGGATATGTGCTTCCCCGGAAGTTTTGATGCGTGGCGTCCGGCCAGGTGTCACTTGAGAGAGTCATGTTGGGTAGGGGTTGGAAGCTATGTGGTTGGTATGCAGACATGTAGGGATGAGGAGGAGGAGTATGCAGGATATGTTTTGGAGGGAGGGGGGAACCCCCATACCTGAGAGGATAACAATAACGTCCATTAGTTCCCCCCTACAGGAGGGCGGAAGTGTTGAGGGGGGTATGAGAGAGTAGCCTCTTGCGGATGCTGACCATTACCCTTAATCGTTTTTCAATGTCTTCAGAGAGGTTTGGGAGATGTTCACCCCAACAGGCCTCTCCCACCACTGCGGATTCGTTAAGGAGGGGGCGACGTTCTTACTTCCGCTAGCTGGCCCTCACCTGCCAACCATCAATCACTTCTCATTGGACCGGGATCGTTTCCCTCCCCTCATACACAAACGCGCCGTTAGTTCACTGCGAGTCTTCATTCAATACACACCATACGGCTCCGCAACATGGAAAGACGATCCTTAACAGCTTGCATGAAATGCAGCGTCTTCTATATTCCATCACCAAATCAAGTATGCGGTCTTCAGTGCACAAGCTGTGAAAAACCCCCCTAGGCCATTACGACATCAAATGCAAGCGATGTCAACAGATTTTCTGTGATAACCGTGAGTGTTATTATTATTTAATATTCCACAGTTCATTTTATTGCACCCACTGGTGAAATATCGCATGTGTAAACTATTATCTCTCTCTTATAGTGTGAGAATAATTACTCATTCGGCCATTACATTCCACACAGTTAAATATGATCTTTTTCAATTTCAGTTTACAAAACCGTGAAGTGTCCTTACTGCTCACCTGCGCCGCGAGTAGGATATCGTCGGAATGAAACTTCACATAAACGTATGGATCATATATAAATATACTTCTCTTACCTGTATTACATTTTCATCATCATCATAATCCACTTGCAAGGAAACTCACATGCATAATAATAATAATAATAATATTTCCCCATTCACTCATGCTGAATATCATTTTGTTCAATTTCAGGTTTTAATCCGTACCTCGATCGACGGAGGGAACAGATAGACATCATCGATTCGGTATGCCATCCGTCCCACACTGAGCTAAGGAGAGCTGATGTCACTTGTGAGCATCCTATATGAGTGAGCATCGCTGCTATAAGAAGACACTTGGACCGTTGGTATAATCCAGAACCTAGAACAGAAACCACAATACCTCCAATAAAATTATATTACAAATCAACCATGCACAGTGAACATACAAAAGAGGAAAGAATAATGAAAGAAATAATCCGTAAAGGAGTAAAAAGCACTACTCCTAACCAAAACATAAACCTGACAATATTCTATAAAACCAAGAAGACTTCCGAACTCCTTATCAAAAACAGCCCGAAGCCGACAGAGAACCCTCTACAGCAGTCAAGCGTTGTATACATGTACACTTGCCCCCACGAAGGATGTAACCTTCAATCTAAGTACATAGGTATGACGTCGACCAAGCTGACGAGGCGTTTGACATGCCATCTTCAATCCGGTGCCCCTAGGAATCACATGAGACAAGCCCATGACATCACCCTAACAAGAGAAATGTTGAACAAGAATACATGCATAATAGACAGAACCCAAGATGCAAGAAGATTACAAATTCTTGAAGCAATTCACATAAGAACAGAACAACCTACCATGAACACCCAAATCACGGAACTATTTACTCTTCCCACAATGAGAGTAAGGACAAGACCAGAACATAACGATGCCAACACAGAAGACAATGTTCAACATAACAGGCCAATTACACTGGATTAATCTTTGTATGTAGATGCCAGCTGCCTCGTATGGGCCAATAGGCCTTCTGCGGTTACCTCTATTCTTATGTTCATATGTTTCACCCCATTTATCCCCTATGTATCCCTATGTTTTCACCTTTATCGTCTTATCACCTGACCCAGTGCGGGTATATAATCAAACCACATTGTAACATTTCCTCACTTGAGAATGAACCATGGAGGTTCGAAACGTTGTGCAAATTGTTTAAATAAGTGTAATACATTCTATAGTAATTCACTTCTTTTCTTCACCTTGAAATTACGAAAATGAGTTTTGGAGAACTCCTCTTTCAGCTAAGCCCTGATGCTAAGAAAATAGTTAGAGGGATAGAAGCCCTAAATCAGAAGATAGTAAATACAGAATATGCGGTCATATTCAATGAGACATGTATAAAAGAAAACCTGCTGCCAGTATACACCAATATATATATATATATATATATATATATATATATATATTATAATATATATATATATATATATATATATATATATATATATCACAAACAATAAACATTACCGAACATTCTGAGTGATAAACATATACATTTCTTCCTTTACACATGCAGTATGTTACCAGACGTACACACAAATACTTTTATGCCTAGGTACACAGACAGTTTGCAATATACATTCAGACGATTCTACAAAGTTACTATATTGGTGCAAAATTCTTGTATCTTTCCAGAACATCATCAATCTTTCCATTGTGACACATCCAGGCTATCTGTGGTAATTAATAATAGTATAAACCTTTTTCGATTCTGTTAGATTTAGTTTCGAAAGAGATGATCTCACTGTGTACGGCTTCTCTCCATGTCAACACTCCAGAAATTCCGTTGAGCCTAAGAGGTGATGGTTGGTGTTGTTGTTAAAGTTTCTCTACCTGGAAGAAACAGTACCAAGTAGCACGGGCTATGGTGAGCCCGTAGAGAGGTGATGGGACGCGGGACCCATACACCCGGATGTGTTGTGCTCAGACTGACAATGCCGTCGTATTGTGCAAACTTTGTGTTGTTGGCATATCTGCTGTTTTCAAATAATACAAATGTGTGGAATATTTACTGATATTAAGGTTTGTCAAATGTATAGAATTATTGCATTTGTAACGCTGTAACGTATCGGAAAATGGAAAGGAAAGAAATGAAAAATGGAGACACTCATAGGGTGAGGGAGGTAGAAAGGTGAAGGGAAGGTGTGAGGGAGAGTGATCAAGGGAAAGGAACAGAACAGGGGAGCCCAACAGAACATGCGTGAACATCCGACCAAATAGTTGCTGTAAGTACTTTAATGTTCACGAGGATGGACCGAAGTAATTGCATCACTTGAATCAGAGGGATGTCACGCCTGGGCGTCCGTAACTCGTGCTGAGTGAGCTGCCTGCTGTTAGCTTCATTACCACAATGCCTTACTCGGACAAAGTTGAGGAACTGCTTGAGCTGAAGGTGCGGAAGATGATGAAGAGGCAAGTGAAGTTTCACAAGAAGGAGACCGCAACAGAATTATTTCCAAGAGTAAGAGAAAGGGAGATATTGCTTCCTTGGGTCGTGCTGGGTAAGATGAGCATTCAGATTATATTTCATTTTAATTCACTGTTTCGGGGGACAGGAAGCCAGAGTGTATTCATACAAGTTAGCCATTTATCGACGTCTCCCCCCCCCCCACAGGACGTGAATTACAGAGTCGAATTACTGACCCCGCCCAGGATGCAACCCCACAATAGCTGACTAACTCCTGAGTACTTACTTGCTGCTAAGTAAAGAGAGGCATTAGGTGAAAGGAATTGTGCCCAACCATTTCTGTCCCGCCTGGTATTAGAACCTGAAATTCTTGATTGTGCGTCGACAAATTATGACGAGGGAAAGTGTGAGGACAGGTGTAGGGGTGACGACCAGACCACACACCACAAGATGGAGAAACATTATTATTATTAGCTTCTTTATTGACAAAATTAATTACAATTTTGCCTAATCTGAGGATTTTGATAGTCTTATTAAATGGAGAAACACGACGTTTCGGTCCGTCTTGGACCATTATCAAGTGGTGAGCACACGACTTTGGTCATCACATTCTTCAGCCACGTTATTGTGACTCATCGTCTGACGGAAATTTATTTTCCATTAAGCAATGTTCTCAACAAGTTAGCGAGGTAAGCTGCCAAAGGCTTTACAAGCTCAAAGAATCAACGAAAGTTTTTAAGGTTTGCGCCTATCGACTGCCAAGTCCATTAAGTCCGCTATTGACCATAGTTCCCAACCTCCAGATATACTTTGATCTCAAACGGAGTCCGGAGTCCAAGAAGACCTGTGTGTACAGTCACATGTGTAGTTATCTGATGAACCAGATGCTCGGCAGGTCTTGGCAGCGAGAACAAATAGCCTACAGTGGAACTGAAACCATATTGTGACTTACCATAGAACAGATAGTGACATAACAGATGCTCACAGCTATATAGATGCTCACATACCATATAACAACAATGACATGCCATAGAATAGATACCGTAGACGGTGATGGTGACATACCGTAGAACTGAGCGATGAGGTATGACTGACTGAGAGCCAGGTGCTCAGCAGCTGGCTCTCATAAGGTGCTCAGCAACGCTGTGAAGCAGCGCTCACGTCTCATAGCCGACAGAAACGTTCACTGTACCCTGACCTCTGGTGGACGCCTGAGCCCACCTTACCGGGAATGACCTTACTGATTCCTTCAGATTGTACTGAAAACTGAGTTTAGATTCGAGTCGAGGCTACTTGGAATGTCATTAAGGGTCAAAGGTCATTCATATGTGGGAGCTTTACAGACAGATAGACCAGTCGGATGCGTGACAAGGATTGGCGGACGATTATGGTGACACACGTCACTGGAGAAGGTGCTATTTACTATTGGTGCCTGCAGGATGGAGCTGATAGCTCTTGGACCCCGCCTTTCTAACCGTCGGTTGTTAATATACTGACTCCCGACTATATTTCCTTTATCATGTCGACTACATATATTTGTCACACACACGGACACTCGTTCCCAGGAAGCAACCCGTAGCATATTTACTCCCAAAGACATATTTACTGTTAGGTGAACAGGTGCATCAGGTGAAACAAACCTCCCATTTGTTTGTGTCTCGTCTGGGAATTAAACCCGAGCCCTTAGAACTACGAATCCCGAGCGATATCCACTCGGCTGTGAGGCCCCTGTATGTGTGTGTAATTACCTAAGTGTATTTACCTAAGTGTAGTTACAGGATGAGAGCCATATGCTTGTGGTGTCCCGTCTTCCAGTACTCTGGTGTTTAATCGTGCAGACAATAACGGAAGTGGACGTCTAATGGTGAAGTCCATGTAGATAAACATGGTCTAATTAACAAGAGTTAGTTACGTATCAGGCATCCAATTTAATGTTCATAAATAGGTTGAGGATGGTCACCGAACGAAATAGCAGTACAAGTTACTTAAGTTACTCTTTATATTATAGCTACGTTTTCTATCACATCTTACTGTTCCGACACATTTTCTATGATTTCCGAGTTGGCTAAAGGCATGAACAAAAGGAATATACTGTATACAAAAAGGGGAACAATCCCATTTATCGATGTATATAAATTATAAACCTGAACTATGTTTAGACTACGTATACATGATGGTTGCTCAATAAACTCTTGTAGTGGCTTAAACACCGCCCCCCCCTTCCCTCACCCTGTGATCATTGACTAAACACAATATCAAAACCGCGTTGTCAAAACAAACAAAACATTAAAAATTGGTCCTCTCCTGCTGGATGTGATGTGATGGAGTGGGGAAAAGATGCGCATAATTTAGAGAAGCTCTATAATAAATGTTCAAGAAATTATTTAAAATGATCTGCACCAGAAATTGTAGTCATATATCCCAGCTTGTTAAGTGTGCGTAGTGAATGTTGTTGTTCTTATAGATTCAGCTACTCGGAACAAGTTCCAAGTAGCACGGGCTATGGCGAGCCCGTAACTTACCTGACACCGGAGCGGGGCAAATAGCACGGGCTACGGTGCCCGTAGTGGACTACCTGACACATGAGCCCTTTACACCGCTGCCCACTGGACAAGATCTTGTAGATCTGAGACAGAGTGAAATTGACACCAGTAATTCCATCTATCATCATACTATCATGCAAGAGGAGCCACACATCTATGGATCATCAAATAAAATCAGCAGACTTCTAGATGTTACTACTGCTCGGCTTAGACTCGGTTACAAGTATCTCTGGGAATTCTCATTATCTGCTGATGTAGACCTGACCAAATGAAACTGTCAACAAAATTATTCCCACACCCTCCGTCACTATGTGATGGAGTGCGAAAACATACGTGAATTTAGAGACAATTCTATAACAAATGTTCCAGCGATGTGTAAATATTTCATTCAATGATCTGCTACCAGAATTCTAGCCAAATATCCCCAGTTTGCTAACTGTAGGTATAGTACGAGTGAGTGTGTCTCTATCCACCGCTACCCACTTGGATTGGGGGGGGCGGGTGTGCAGGACAAACATATAAATTGTGACACTAGCTCTCCACATATGTCAGTTGCTTAATTTAGAACCTGTATTTGAGGTCGATCTCGAACCCATTGTTGATGTGACGACTTCTATTGAATTTTGTAAACTAGCTCATCAAGATTGTAACTTGCTTAGCTAAATGAATTGTGGGGCTTCAGTCCTGAGACCATTATGTGCCTCTGTAACCCTTTCCACTACCCCCGCCCGGGAAGGGTATGGGGTGCATAATAAAATGAACTAAACTAAACTTAATGCCACTGGTCACCCTAGCAGTATAATAAGTACTGGACTGGGAGTTAGCCACATTATTATGGGGCTCCAAATTCAAGTTCAGTATGTTTATTGAGACAAGATTAAAGAAATACATCTCAAAGGGGATAGAGTAGCTTAGGCTATGTCTACCTCCAAATATGAGGCTCCATCCTGGGAAGGGTCAGTAGTTATAGCAGTTTTCCATTTGCTCACCGTTTTCGGGTTGTTGTGTTCAGGAAAACTATAGAGTAAGTATGACTTTAAAAGAAATTTTTGCTGGGTTCAAGTTATTCTCATGGCCCAAAAATGACTATTACTGAGATATGATGATATGATATGATAAAACATACCACAATTTTACCTACAATTTTCTCTAATTTTTTTCTTGCCATGTATCTGTTATCATTTTTTTTTATAAATTTTGCAAGTATTTACCTACTTAAAATTTTCTTAGATTAAGGACCTGCCCGA
>WNGS01117666.1:5000-13618 GCA_020271785.1 Procambarus virginalis
TTGACTGCATCTATCTGGACCTAAAAAAGGCTTTCGACAGAGTTCCACATAAGAGGTTGTTCTGGAAACTGGAAAATATTGGAGAGGTGACAGGTAAGCTTCTAACATGGATGAAAATTTTCTGACTGATAGAAAAATGAGGGCAGTGATCAGAGGCAATGTATCGGACTGGAGAAATGTCACAAGCGGAGTACCACAGGGTTCAGTTCTTGCACCAGTGATGTTTATTGTCTACATAAATGATCTACCAGTTGGTATACAGAATTATATGAACATGTTTGCTGATGATGCTAAGATAATAGGAAGGATAAGAAACTTAGATGATTGTCATGCCCTTCAAGATGACCTGGACAAAAAAGTACATGGAGCGCCACTTGGCAAATGGAATTCAATGTTAATAAATGCCATGTTATGGAATGTGGAATAGGAGAACATAGACCCCACAAACCTATATATTATGTGAGAAATCTTTAAAGAATTCTGATAAAGAAAGAGATTTAGGGGTGGTTCTAGATAGAAAACTATCACCTGAGGACCACATAAAGAATATTGTGCGAGGAGCCTATGCCATGCTTTCCAACTTCAGAATTGCGTTTAAATACATGGATGGTGATATACTAAAGAAATTGTTCACGACTTTGTTAGGCCAAAGCTAGAATATGCAGCGGTTGTATGGTGCCCATATCTTAAGAAGCACATCAACAAACTGGAAAAGGTGCAAAGACATGCTACTAAGTGGCTCCCAGAACTGAAGGGCAAGAGCTACGAGGAGAGGTTAGAGGCATTAAATATGCCAAAACTAGAAGACAGAAGAAAAAGAGGTGATATGATCACTACGTACAAAATAGTAACAGGAATTGATAAAATCGATAGGGAAGATTTCCTGAGACCTGGAACTTTAAGAACAAGAGGTCATAGATATAAACTAGCTAAACACAGATGCCGAAGAAATATAAGAAAATTCACTTTCGCAAACAGAGTGGTAGACGGTTGGAATAAGTTAGGGGAGAAGGTGGTGGAGGCCAAGACCGTCAGTAGTTTCAAAGGGTTATATGACAAAGAGTGCTGGGAAGACGGGACACCACGAGCGTAGCTCTCATCCTGTAAACTACACTTAGGTAATTACACTTAGGTAATTACTCTACAACAGGGCACAGGCCACAGGAGGAAACAAATCTTGCTAGAGAGCAGAACACAGGGGAACAGCGGGTCCTACGTCTTTGTGCCTTTACTCACCATACAAGCTTAGATGTACAGTTATGGTGAACAAAACATGTAAATACTTATATATATAACGTCTGTATATAGTGAATTATAGCAAAAACAGTATTGTGGGAGGAGAATGTGGGCGAGTCAGATGACTGGAGGGAGGGCGGGAGTGGCTGGCTGGTACACAGTGGTCACTCCTCGTTACTTTTTTGACTTATAATAGCTACTTAGTGGTTCGTTATAGTGAACAAAACATGCAAATACTTATATATAACCTGTGCTTATAATGTAATAACCGACAAAGTATTTGTTCACTGATTGATGAACATAACTGAATCAACAATATGCACACCATATTTTTGAGTACAGCAATGATTCACTCATTTTATTATATAAATATATCAAACTACACACTATTGAATAATATTACAGCAAAAAAACTATGAAAAATCAATCAGAGACTTTGAAATAATTAGGTAATTATCTCTTTGTGGCAACTCCGGCCTGACAGCTGGCGAGCAACAGACCGCCTGGGACGCATGCTGAGTCAGCGCCTATAATTTGCCAGACTTCCCCGCCCTCTAGCGGACAATATATGGCACTTACGATTATTTTATTATTTTTCCCGTGATCAGTGAACACAAATTAACAGGTTAGGAAGAAAAAATAATTTTTTTTTTTCAAAATGACATGCGCCTGTGGGGATGACAGGATATTAAACCCCGAGCATGTTAAGGGTTAAAGAGGTTCCTGTTTTTGTTATTAGTACATCCAAGAATGGCAGACTTATTTTCACTATTTTCATGTGTAAATCGGAGTACTGACTCTCTCTCTAGATGGCTTTTTAGGTCAATTAGTTCATCTAAGTTTTTTACTACAGAGCACCACTTGGTTTCCGAACTTTAGTTATCCGAAACTTCCAGTTTCCCGATTGGGGTTGGGGAGTCATGCTACCGGGAAGGGGTCCGCCAAGCGTCGCGCCGGCCTGTGGCGGTGGGTGGGAGATGGTTCAGTTTGCCCACTGTGACTTCACAGATTCACGGCCTATTATTCCTATTATTTTGAATTGTCATAAGGCTGGAATGTTCATTCTGTGCGTTTGTTTTACATACCTGCACAATCAAGAAACATCTGTGCACCATGTCGGCTCCAAATGCACGCATTGCGTCAGTGATGGCTGACCAGTGGGTGGATGGATGGGAGAGCTTAGGTGGGAGGCAGTATGAGAGAGGGGGGAGAATTAGCCAGAAGGGGAGGGAGAGATGCTAGGAAGGAGGGGGAGGTAGGGAGAGATGCAAGGAGGTAGACAGGAAGGGAGCGAAGTAGTGAAAATTAGGGAGGGAGGGAAAGGCAGGTAGGCAGGCGGGCTGGCAGGCAGGCTGGCAGGCAGGCTGGCAGGCAGGCAGGCTGACAGGCAGGCAGGCAGGCTGACAGGCAGGCAGGCAGGCTGGCCTGCCAGCGAGGTGAACCACGTGACCTTTGAGAGAGTGTGTATGGGTTGGAGGGGGTGATGGTGGTGGGGGAGGTACCAGCTGACTTCGTAAGCCTAACCATACTCGACAAACATGTGACCCAGATTTGTTTCTTAAATGTACATCATCGTATATTTTTGGCAGGCAGGCAGGCTGGCAGGCAGGCAGGCTGGCAGGCAGGCAGGCAGGCAGGCAGGCAGGCAGGCAGGCAGGCAGGCAGGCAGGCAGGCTGGCAGGCAGGCAGGCTGGCAGGCAGGCTGACAGGCAGGCAGGCTGACAGGCAGGCAGGCAGGCAGGCTGGATGGCAGGCAGAGGGAGGTAAGCTTTATGACAGACAGAGAGGGAGGCAGGCTGGATGGCAGGCAGAGAGGGAGGCAGGCTGGATGGCAGGCAGAGGGAGGTAAGCTTTATGACAGGCAGAGAGGGAGGCAGGCTGGATGGCAGGCTTTATGACAGGCAGAAAGGGAGGCAGGCTGGATGGCAGGCAGAGGGAGACAGGCTGGATGGCAGGCAGAGAGGGAGGCAGGGATAGTCATGTGGTTGAACCGCGTGACCTTGAAGAGAGAGTATGGGATGTAGGGGGGGGGGGGGGGTTGTTGGTGGTGGTGGTGGTGGGGGAGAGACCAGCTCACTCCCGAATTTTAAGCCTAACACACTCGACCCGTTAGTAGGATGGCAGGGAAGGAGGCAGGCAGAGAGTGAGGCTGGCTGGCAGACTGGCTGGCATGCAGGCTGGCATGCAGGCAGGCTGGCAGGATGTTCCTGCAGGCTGCCAGGCTGGCAAGATATTCCTGCAGGCTGCCAGGGTAGCAGGATGTTCCTGCAGGCTGGCAGGATATTCCTGCAGGCTGGCATGCAGGCAGGCTGGCAGGATGTTCCTGCAGGCTGCCAGGCTGGCAAGATATTCCTGCAGGCTGCCAGGCTAGCAGGATGTTCCTGCAGGCTGGCAGGATATTCCTGCAGGCTGGCAGGATATTCCTGCAGGCTGGCAGGATGTTCCTGCAGGCTGGCAGGATGTTCGTGCAGGCTGGCAGGATGTTCCTGCAGGCTGGCAGGATGTTCCTGCAGGCTGGCAGTTCCTGCAGGCTGGCAGGATGTTCCTGCAGGCTGGCAGTTCCTGCAGGCTGGCAGGATGTTCCTGCAGGCTGGTAGTTCCTGCAGGCTGGCAGGATGTTCCTGCAGGCTGGCAGTTCCTGCAGGCTGGCAGGATGTTCCTGCAGCCTGGCAGGAAACATCCAGAGGATGTTTGCCAGACGTCTTAATAATCAGTTAGGAACAATTAAGGACTTTTATAAAGCGGATCAGGACTTCACTTATTGGTGAGTACAAACAAAATACTGTCGCATTTACGCTATGAACCTGTCGATTTTTCCCTTAGAGTTTTTTTCATAATTTTTTCATAAATTTTTTTTTTTTACATTTCTAGTTATTTTTTGCCCTTTATTTCTCGTTTACGAACTTACATGTTAACCGACGGGTCTCGTCCCCAAGGGGTTCGGAAACCAAGTGGTGCTCTGTATTACGAATATGTCATCTACATAACGGCAATATAAAGTTGGTTTTTGTCTGCTACTGAAGACCCTGTCTTCGATGGTTCCCATGTAAAAATTAGCGAATAAAACTCCTAAGGGAGAGCCCATTGCTACTCCGTCTATTTGTAAATACATGTCTCCTTGTGGACTGATGAAAGGGGCTTCCTTTGTACATGCTTCGAGAAGACTCTTCAAGTGTGGCTCAGGTACGTCTAATTTGGGGGTGCTCTCATCTCTGTATACTCTGTCCAGTATCATTCCTATGGTTGTGTTGACTGGGACGTTGGTAAATAGGGATTCGACGTCCAGGGAAGCAATGATTCCATCGGGCTGGGTAGATTTGATTAATTCTAGGAAATCTGCTGATGATTCTAGACTATACTTACTTGGAGTGTATGGAGTTAGGAGTTCATTGAGTTTTTTTGCCAGGTGATAAGTTGGAGTTGGTATTTGGCTGATTATAGGGCATAGTGGGTTACCTGGTTTGTGTGTCTTAACATTGCCATAGGCTTATCCTAAGCCATAGTCGCCTTGAAGTTTATTGAAATGCACACTACCTTTCTTTGCGTTGATTGCTGTAATTGTTTTGTTTACTTTCCGCTTAAGGTCTTCCACAGAGTTCCTCGTGATTCGTTGAAATTTGGTGTCATCACTAAGGATGTCGCTAATTTTGTTCATGTATTCTTGGGTAGGAATCAATACATATGCTGCTGTCTTGTCGACTTTTCTTATTGTTACGTCTTTCAGATTTTTTAGTTGTTTTGCTGCTTCTTTGAGTCATGGGGTTAAGATTGTAGATGAATATGTTCCTCGTTTTTTCCCCGCTTCTGCTAGTAGTTCAGCCTGAAGTGTGTCAGTGGTGATGATTTTTTGTTGTCTTCTAGCTTATCTTCTTCTAGCTAGCCATCTTCAATCCGGTGCCCCCAGGAATCACATGAGACAAGCCCATGACATCACCCTAACAAGAGAAATGTTGAACAAAAATACCTGTATAATAGACAAAACCCAAGATGCAAGAAGATTACCAATTCTTGAAGCAATTCACATAAGAATAGAACAACCTACCATGAACACCCAAATCACGGAACTATTTACTCTACCCACCATGAGAGTAAGGACAAGACCAGAACATAACGATGCCAACACAGAAGACACTGTTCAACATAACAGGCCAATTACACTTGATTAATCTTTGTACAGTGGGACCTCGGAATACGAGTGTCCCAGTATACGAGTTTTTCAGAATACGAGCAGGATTTCCTCGGAAAATGTGTCTCGGAAGGCGAGTTTGTTGATACACGTACAGGCCGACCTAGCATGTGGTGGTACGGCGATCGTCGCCTCTCACCCCTCAGTTTACCAGTGCCTCGCACCCAATGACTATCCCACGTCAATTTTTCACCCGGATTTTCAGTGTTTTATTGGATTTTCGATCATTTGATCATAAAACCAGCGTTGAATGTAATGAAATGCCATTTTTTCGGTGAGTCCCGGAGGCTCCCCGGAGCTATCCCAGGCTGATATGCTAATGTCAGACTTTGGCATCAGTCATGTGTATGGAGTTCTTAGGCCTACCAGGGACCACAGCCAGAACCGGTCCCCCTCAGAGAGGCAAGGGGAGCAATGGCCTATAGAAGTCCCCGTGTGATTGGAAGCATTCCATGTCTGCCATCGACCGGGACAGGCACCCAGAAAGGTAAGCGCCTAAAAACAAACCCCTATTCTGGTTAAAATTGCTACCAAAAGCCGAACTAGTGGATAGAACTCCCCAACAGAAAACAAGCAAACTAGTGTGACGTCACACGCTGCCGCGCCGCTGTCTGCGCAACTCCCCCCTCCCCGGGAAGGGGAAGGGGGAGCCCCAGACCCTCCACGCTGGCTACCCACACCTCATTTCTTGAGGCTGGATGTCAAAAACGCGAAAAAAACGCCGACCGGAGGGAGGGAGGGATGCCGGGGAGCCTCCGGGACTCACCCAGAAAATGGCGTTTCATTACATTCAACGCTGGTTTTCTGGGGGGAGCCCTGTCGGCTCCCCGGAGCTAACTACCCACAGACGGAAAAAGAGGGACTTACCCGGGAGGCGGTCGTCGCTCACTCCTCAACTCGAAGCCAAGACAACTGGCTGCAACCGCCGACCCAAAGCAACACAGGCCCGACAGGGCCCAGTGACATTCACAAGGTAACGAGCAGCCAGGACCCTGTTCGACCGCCAAAATCCAAGCGCCCGAATATCAGACCAAGACATATTCCCAAAGACGGCAGCAAGAGCCGCGAACTTACGAACATCATGGGCACGGGGATAGACCGCAGGCTGGCTGGACTTAATAACCCTGCGGATGACCTGAGAGACCCGCACCCGCGAACAGGGAAGAAGGGAAACCGGATCAACCCACAGCGCGTCCCCGGACACGGAAGCCGTGGCACGCAAATAACGGCAAAGCGCCGCAACCGGACACAAAACATGATGCACCCCCGGCCTGACCAACCAAGCATCAACCACCCACGGACCCCTCCGGAACGCAGCAGTCTCATTCTTTGCCAGAAAAGAAGGAGACGGCTGCAAGCGAACAAAACAATCACCACGACCAAAAGAGCAGAAACCCCTGCGCCGGAGGAGAGCATGAAGCTCCCCGACCCGACCCCCAGAGGCCAAAGCCAACAAGAAAAGAGCCTTGGAAAAACAATCCCGGACCGAAGGGGCCACAACGAAATGAGGAGACGAAAGGAAAGCTAGCACTCTGTCCAAAGACCAGGACGGCTTAGGCGGCGCATGAGCAGGCCGGAGGTGAAACAATGCACGAGACAGCTTGCGAAACGGCGCAGACGTAACATCGATACCGAAGGCAAGCTGAAGCGGCTCCGCCAGCGCCGCACGATACGAGGCGACAGTATTAGGCATAAGATGACGGTCCTGAAACAACCACGAGAGGAATGACAAGACCACCCGAACAAACAAGGAATTAACACGACGAAGACGCAAAAAGAAACAGAAGGACCGCCAGGAAACTTCATACTGCCGCCGAGAAGAAGCCTGCAGGTGAGACACCAACAAGGAGGACACCCGATCACCATAGAGATGATGATAAACTCGAGTCAAAAATTCCATACGCGAAGACTCGAGGAGAAGATTGAACCAGCCACGTGACGTACCGGCCCGATCTGCTGAAAGAGGCGGAGCCGCGGAAAAACCCCCGGGTTCGGACACCGAGCAACCAGCGCCTCAACCAAGGCTGGGCCGGCCACCAAGGGGCCAGAAGGACAACTCTCCCCTGGTAAGTCTCTAAGCGAGTCAGGACCTGGAGCAACAGCTGAACTGGGGGAAAGAGGTACAGGAACCCCCCCTCGACCAGTCTAGCCGCAAGGCTTCGACCCCGACGGCCTCGCGATCGGGGAAGGGCGCCGCATACACGGGAAGACGCCGCGACCACGCCGACGCGAAGAGGTCCACCTCGGGACGCCCGAACGTCTGGCAAAGCCAACGGAAGGACTCGTCGTCGACCTCCACTCCGTGGAGAGGGGAACGAAGCGAGACAGGGTCGTCGGCCCAGACGTTGGACACCCCGTACGTGAACCGCCAGGAGAGCCAAACCCGAGAACTCAGCAGACGAGTCACCCGAAGCGACCCACCCCAAAGAGACAAGGACCGCATCGAACCCCGCGGTTCAGGCAATGAACCACCGGAGAGCAGTCCGAATGGAGCCGGATCGTCGATCCGCGGGCCACCCGAATCCTCCGAAGAGCGACCACACACTGCCGCGAACTCCCGCACCGTGCTGTGAGCTCGACGGAAGGACGGACCCCAACGCCCCTGGCCGGCCTGGTGAGCACTGGTCACAAACCCCAGCCGAGAGACGACGCATCCGTGTACACATCGAGCGAGGGCTCGGGTAGGCGCCAAGGCACTGAACCCCGAAAAACCCGAAGAGGAAGCCGGTGACGCAGCAACCGATGCAAGGCCCCCGGGGGTCGAACCCTGCGATCGCGAGAGAGGCGGAAGGGGGGACCCCGAAGGAACCAGAACAGCCGACGAAGCCAAACCCGACCCGGCGGGTAGACCACCATCGCGAAGTTCAAGCTCCCGCCCCTCGAGCAACCGCCGGGTGACCCGAGGCCCACCAGAAAACAGACGAAGGCGGGACCGCAGCCGCAGGAGAGACTCCGGAGGGAGAGACAAGGAGGGGTTCGAGAGTCCCAAACGAGACCCAGCCAAGTCCGAACCTGAGAGGGAACCAGATGGGACTTCCTCCAGTTCACCAAGAACCGAACCCGGCAAGCTGGGAAAGAACCAAATCCTGGCTAGCAAGCAAGCTGACCGGCTGGGAGCCCAAACCAGCCAGTCGTCGTCGAGT
Source organism: Procambarus virginalis (assembly GCA_020271785.1). Classification (NCBI taxonomy): domain Eukaryota; kingdom Metazoa; phylum Arthropoda; class Malacostraca; order Decapoda; family Cambaridae; genus Procambarus; species Procambarus virginalis. Next base: position 13,566 of record WNGS01117666.1, read on the forward strand.
AGGTAGGCCAACACCCGAACACCTAGGAGACGCAAACGAGCCACCACAACCTG
>WNGS01117674.1:0-10441 GCA_020271785.1 Procambarus virginalis
GAGAGCACCACACATGTAGCACACCCACATTATAATAGGGTTAGGGAAAAGTGGAGTCTGGGGAGGAAGAAATTATAATAGACCAGAGGAACCTGGGGTGTGAAAATTTTGATAGATGGGCTTAATCGCAAGCATCCTAAAACTCAAAGGAGTAAGTCTTACACTTCATCTGAACTTGAGGATGAAGGAGTTAAACGAGAATCTAATGAGTTCAGTCAAGACCCACAGAGTGCAGGAAGTGTACCTAGGCCGAGGAACTCCAACGCGAGTGGGTAGAGTCCGAGCTACTCGGGAACATAGGAGAGAATTCTCCCAAATGAGGTGTTACAGTTGTAACAGATTGGGTCACATGATGCGAGATTGTAGGCAGGCAAGAGAGTTGTTGTGACCCTTTCCATGTATGGCAACCCACATGTGTGTGACCCATGCCATGCCAAGTTGTGACCCTTGCCAAGTTGTGACCCTCGGGATGAATATATTGATTTATCCCAGAACAAACCACAGAGAGTAGAGTTAATGAACGAGCGGTATAGGCCGTTCATGAGTAATGGTGGGATCAGCATAGGAGGCCAACCTGAGGTAGAAGTTGGTATCTTAAAATTAAGGGATACCAGAGCTAGTCAGAGCTTGATTACGAGAAGCCTGATTGGGAATGAGCGACTGTTAGCTAGCAGGTGGAAGATGAAAGTATATGGGTTGTTGTCTGAGAGTGACATGCCTGTATGTGCTGTCCAGCTAAAGTCCGACTATGTGTCGGCGGAGGTGATGTTGCGAGTATGCCCTAACATACCTGTTCCAGGAGTCCAGGTGATCCTGGGGATGATTTGTGTGGGACGAAGGTGTTGCCAAGGATCATAGCGGAGGCTGTGCCAGAGGAATGCCCAGAAGGCCACGGCACAGGTGGACACACTGAGTGTGTGAACCTGACTGACATCCTAGGGGATAAGTCAGGAGACCACCAGCCATTGAGTACCCCTGTCTCGGTATTGACGAAGCAGAGGTGGCCGACGAGGAAGACTCGGTGAGGATGTGACAGTGTTGGCTCTACCGATAGAAGATATTGACGTGGAGATTGCATGGCTGTTTGATAAAGGTCCAGCCCAGGAAAATGGAGTCTCGGTGAGGTCAGAAGAGAAGATGACCCAGCCGAAGAAGGATAATGTGAAGAGAGTGGACCTGAGTAGAGACCAGCCCGCTGAAATTAAGAGTCGGAACGTGGATGCGACTGTGCTGAGCAGAAGTGAAAAAGGATGTGGAAAGACTGAGGACGGGAGAAGCATCAAGTTGTCCACGAGCACAGAAGCATAGGGATATGGTTAAGTTGTATGAGGTGTCAAGAGTTGATATGTTTTACAGGAAGCGTGGAAAAGAGATAGTGAAGAAGTGTGATAGCCGAGAAGAGACAGCATGTGCGAGAGATGCTTACGAGCACTCTGGAAGAGGTAGAGCGACAGGTACGGTCGAGTGCTGTTGAGTGTAATGCGGTACTCAAGGAAACCTTGAGGGAACGAAGAAGAGTTGAAGTAGAAGAAACGGAGTTGTGTAGACGTGAGAGGTGTGAGAGGAAGAGGATGATGATGCAGGAGGAGTAGAAGAAAGCCGAGGATTCGATGGAAATCGAAGAGGATGAAGTCTCAGATAAATGAGGAGACGAAGGAAGGGATCGTCGGTGAAGACGAGGGAGTGAAGTATGGTGACAAAGATGGAAGAATGATGACAGTAGATGGAGGCGTGAAGACGACAGAGTGAAGTATGTTGATGTGAGACTGAAGTGTGATGGTGACAGACCGAATCGTGGGCGTGATGAACTGAAGCACGAGGATGACAGAGGAGATACAGACAGTATGTCTGTCTCTGGACGTGAGGAGTGCAAGAAGAAGAAGAAACGGAGGGAGGAAACAGTAAATAGAGTGGACTGATGGAATGCAGGTGTTCAAGGGGACGGCCTAACCAAGGTGTGAAAGAAGTCGGATTGCTTAGGAGAAGACCATGTTTCTAGCGAGTTGTGAGCTAGATGTTGTGCGAGGTGCAACGAATTATTCTTACACTACGAAAGAGAGTACGTAAACAGATCAACCGCCGAACAATTTGGTTGAGAACAAGACGATGTGGTGGCTGTGAATTTTCCCGAGCCTAGCCACTGGAATAACTCTCAAAAATAAGAGAGGGAGTGTTATGATCCCAGGCTGCCTGAGAAACGAGTTTACCCCCCTGAGAGTTTTTCTGCCAGGAAGGACCTAACTAAGAGGTCAAAGAGATATAAACCTGGAAATAGCAAACACTCGATTGAATTTGACGAGTAGTTTAAAAGTATGAGCAGTAAGTAAGAATATAAATAAATGACTTGACATGAGATGTGGAGAATTTGCTGGAGGTGTGGGGCTCGCTTCAGAGGACGTTGACCACACTTGAGGTGAAGAAATCGTGAGGGGAGGTCGTGCTCTGTTTGAGGCCCTGGTGAGGAAGAACCCCTGAGTGATATACCTTTAAGAAGAAGGAAGTGGACAGACGTCTTGATTGAGGAATAAGTCTGTGGACGTGTCAACTCAAGTCGTGAACTGCAGAAAGAGTGTGGAGGAGTTTAAGCAGTTTTGTGGGCAGCTTAGAGTGCCCTGGTGACGACCGCTCAGTCAGTAAGTGCCGCGAGCAGACCAAATTCTGTGATAAGCCATTTAAACCAGTTGACAGTGATTGGCTGTAGTGGTCTTGTGCGCCCAGCGGCCATACCAAGTGTATATAGTTTTATTAGGCTTATTTTATTAAGGCAGAAAGCCTAAATAAAAGAATTATAACGAGGGAGCCAGCTGGAGGGACGAGAGGCGCGTCCTTCCTCGCCGAGCTCCTGAGGCCAATTAACAGGGCCAGCTGCCGGCTGCCTCAAGAGCGAGGAGCCCGGCCGGGCGAAGGATGGACCAGCCCAAGCGTAGGGAGTCCCCTCACAGCATGTGGGAAGCAGAGAGATGTCGGATGAAGACATTTGCTGTGTAGTTTATTTAACATTTCTTTGTTTATAGGGAAACATTTTTATTGGCGTGTCAATGGGTTGCAGGTTTGTCTGGGGGAAGGAGTTGCTGAGAACTTCGAGCCAGTAGAGGAGGAGTCAATGGATGGAACTCCAAGACTATTGATGAAATACTGAGCTTTATGGAAGAGCAGCTCTATAGGAGGAGTAGGACCTCAAGTTGTGAGAGGAAAAGCAGTGGAGATAGTTTCACGTGCCTCTGTGGTACCAGTGGTGAAGCACCATTGCTGTTTAAGGAAGACTTCATGGTGTAGCAGCCGGAAGAGCTGTGGAAGACCCTGGTAGACAATTCTGTGAGAACCTGAAGTGTTCAGGGTAGTGAACTTCTGGAAGCAGAGAGGAGGTTCTTATTGGTTACTTATAGAGGGTTGATAGAGTGTTTGAGTGTCAGTAGCATGCATGACGCAGTGGGAGGTGACCGATTTGTAGTTTGTATCAAGGAATATTTATACTGATGTTTATGTTGTTGCAGCCATAGGCTGGAGTCCTTGTGTATATTTATTTATATATATTCTAGGGCTGATAGTGCCATATTGTATTACAAGATTTAAACCACTAGGTGAGGTTGGTAGCATAAGTGGCGAGCCAGGAGTTGGGCTACCACTTGATATAAGCAACTGATAGCGTCCTGATGGGATTGGATGCAGCCTGATTATAATAGCATAGATCGTTGGAGTCATTATTATATCTTGTATATGTGTTGTATAAGTTCTCTGTCCATTAAATGTATGTAATCTACAGGTGTTTGCCCTTGTTCTACTGAGCTTTCCAAGAAAGTATAAAAGAGAGAGAGAGAGAGAGAGAGAACCACAGCTGTGGACAGGGTGGTACAGAATTATAATTCAATGAAAGGGGGATTGAGGAGGTCATACCAAAATAATGAGAGAGTAGGGAGTCACAGCGGATGGAATTGGGTGTGTGCACGTGACAACGAGGCCAGTGTTGGAGCCGCACCCCCTAAATGTGTGACGTGAGCCCCTCTCCAAGAACAGGAAGCGTACAGGGTGAGATCTTGATCAAAGTATAAGCACTCTATGGGTTTTGGTTGGTGGTACTGTAGGGACGTACACAACCCTACAACAAAGTAATACTGGTTCCCTCCTCTTGAAGGAGCACACAACTAGGTGGTCCTCCTCTACTAGGAGGTCGATGGAGCGCAACCGTCCCTCATGACTTCTGTTGCTCATGTAAGGTCATGCCATCATCCCGCAAGCCTTACATCATGTCACCAAAGCATCAACATCTCATTTCATGTAACTTATTCACAACCAAACTTTGCCTTGTAACACTTTCTGCAACGCCTTGTAGCAAGGCATAACAGAAAGTATTAATGATTGAACTTGTGTTTTAAGACTTACTGCCACACCTTGTATTGTAACACAATCACATCTTACATTTCATCACATACTCCCACGTCTAGTATTTTAATACCGCTTCACTTTCTATTGTAACACTTACTGCCACCCCTGTATTGTAACTCTTACTAACACACCTTGTATTGTAACTCTTACTGACACACCTTGTATTGTAACTCTTACTGCCACACCCTGTATTGTAACTCTTACTGACACACCCTGTATTGTAACACTTACTGCCACACACCTTGTATTGTAACACTTACTGCCACACCCTGTATTGTAACTCTTACTGCCACACCTGTATTGTAACACTTACTGCCACACCCTGTATTGTAACACTTACTGACACACCTTGTATTGTAACACTTACTGCCACACCCTGTATTGTAACACTTACTGCCACACCCTGTATTGTAACACTTACTGCCACACCTTGTATTGTAACACTTACTGACACCCCTGTATTGTAACTCTTACTGCCACACCCTGTATTGTAACACTTACTGCCACACCTTGTATTGTAACTCTTACTGCCACACCCTGTATTGTAACTCTTACTGACACACCCTGTATTGTAACTCTTACTGCCACACCCTGTATTGTAACACTTACTGCCACACCTTGTATTGTAACTCTTACTGCCACACCTTGTATTGTAACACTTACTGCCACACCTTGTATTGTAACTCTTACTGACACACCTTGTATTGTAACACTTACTGACACACCCCTGTATTGTAACTCTTACTGCCACACCTTGTATTGTAACTCTTACTGACACACCTTGTATTGTAACACTTACTGACACACCCTGTATTGTAACTCTTACTACCACACCCTGTATTGTAACACTTACTTCCACACCTTGTATTGTAACTCTTACTGCCACACCCTGTATTGTAACACTTACTGCCACACCCTGTATTGTAACACTTACTGCCACACCCTGTATTGTAACACTTACTGCCACACCCTGTATTGTAACACTTACTGCCACACCTGTATTGTAACTCTTACTGCCACACCTTGTATTGTAACTCTTACTGCCACACCTTGTATTGTAACTCTTACTGACACACCTTGTATTGTAACTCTTACTGACACACCTTGTATTGTAACTCTTACTGACACACCCTTGTATTGTAACTCTTACTGACACACCTTGTATTGTAACACTTACTTCCACACCTTGTATTGTAACTCTTATGCCACACCTTGTATTGTAACTCTTACTGCCACACCTTGTATTGTACTCTAACTTACTGACAACCTTGTATTGTAACTCTTACTGACACACCTTGTATTGTAACTCTTACTGACACACCTTGTATTGTAACACTTACTTCCACACCTTGTATTGTACTCTTACTGCCACACCTTGTATTGTAACTCTTACTGCCACACCTTGTATTGTAACTCTTACTGACACACCTTTGTATCTACTCTTACTGACACACCTGTATTGTAACTCTTACTGACACACTTGTATTGTACCTCTTACTACCCTCTTACTGCCACACCTGTATTGTAACTCTTACTGCCACACCTTGTATTGTAACTCTTACTGACACACCTTGTATTGTAACTCTTACTGACACACCTTGTATTGTAACTCTTACTGCCACACCCTGTATTGTAACTCTTACTGACACACCCTGTATTGTAACACTTACTGCCACACCTTGTATTGTAACACTTACTGCCACACCCTGTATTGTAACTCTTACTGCCACACCCTGTATTGTAACACTTACTGCCACACCTGTATTGTAACTCTTACTGACACACCTTGTATTGTAACACTTACTGCCACACCTTGTATTGTAACACTTACTGACACACCCTGTATTGTAACTCTTACTGCCACACCCTGTATTGTAACACTTACTGACACACCTTGTATTGTAACTCTTACTGCACACCCTGTATTGTAACACTTACTGACACACCCTGTATTGTAACTCTTACTGCCACACCCTGTATTGTAACACTTACTGCCACACCTTGTATTGTAACTCTTACTGACACACCTTGTATTGTAACACTTACTGACACACCTGTATTGTAACTCTTACTGCCACACCCTGTATTGTAACTCTTACTGACACACCTTGTATTGTAACACTTACTGACACACCCTGTATTGTAACTCTTACTGCCACACCCTGTATTGTAACTCTTACTTCCACACCTTGTATTGTAACTCTTACTGCCACACCTGTATTGTAACACTTACTGCCACCCCTGTATTGTAACACTTACTGCCACACACACCCTGTATTGTAACACTTACTGCCACACCCTGTATTGTAACCTTACTGCCACACTGTATTGTAACTCTTACTGACACACCTTGTATTGTAACTCTTACTGACACACCTTGTATTGTAACTCTTACTGACACACCTTGTATTGTAACTCTTACTGACACACCTTGTATTGTAACTCTTACTGCCACACCTTGTATTGTAACTCTTACTGCCACACCTTGTATTGTAACTCTTACTGACACACCTTGTATTGTAACTCTTACTGACACACCTTGTATTGTAACTCTTACTGACACACCTTGTATTGTAACTCTTACTGACACACCTTGTATTGTAACACTTACTGCCACACCTTGTATTGTAACTCTTACTGCCACACCTTGTATTGTAACTCTTACTGCCACACCTTGTATTGTAACTCTTACTGACACACCTTGTATTGTAACTCTTACTGACACACCTTGTATTGTAACTCTTACTGACACACCTTGTATTGTACCTCTTACTACTGCCACACCCTGTATTGTAACTCTTACTGCCACACCTTGTATTGTAACTCTTACTGACACACCTTGTATTGTAACCTCTTACTGACACACCTTGTATTGTAACTCTTACTGCCACACCCTGTATTGTAACTCTTACTGACACACCCTGTATTGTAACACTTACTGCCACACCTTGTATTGTAACACTTACTGCCACACCCTGTATTGTAACTCTTACTGCCACACCCTGTATTGTAACACTTACTGCACACCCTGTATTGTAACACTTACTGACACACCTTGTATTGTAACACTTACTGACCACCCTGTATTGTAACACTTACTGCCACACCCTGTATTGTAACACTTACTGCCACACCTTGTATTGTAACACTTACTGACACACCCTGTATTGTAACTCTTACTGCCACACCCTGTATTGTAACACTTACTGACACACCTTGTATTGTAACTCTTACTGCCACACCTGTATTGTAACACTTACTGACACACCCTGTATTGTAACTCTTACTGCCACACCTTGTATTGTAACACTTACTGCCACACCTTGTATTGTAACTCTTACTGCCACACCTTGTATTGTAACACTTACTGCCACACCTGTATTGTAACTCTTACTGACACACCTTGTATTGTAACACTTACTGACACACCCTGTATTGTAACTCTTACTGCCACACCCTGTATTGTAACTCTTACTGCACACCTTGTATTGTAACTTACTGACACACCCTGTATTGTAACTCTTACTGCCACACCCTGTATTGTAACTCTTACTTCCACACCTTGTATTGTAACTCTTACTGCCACACCCTGTATTGTAACACTTACTGCACACCCTGTATTGTAACACTTACTGCCACACCCTGTATTGTAACACTTACTGCCACACCCTGTATTGTAACACTTACTGCCACACACTGTATTGTAACTCTTACTGACACACCTTGTATTGTAACTCTTACTGACACACCTTGTATTGTAACTCTTACTGACACACCTTGTATTGTAACTCTTACTGACACACCTTGTATTGTAACTTTTACTGCCACACCTTGTATTGTAACTCTTACTGCCACACCCTGTATTGTAACTCTTACTGCCACACCTTGTATTGTAACTCTTACTGACACACCTTGTATTGTAACTCTTACTGACACACCTTGTATTGTAACTCTTACTGCCACCCTTGTATTGTAACTCTTACTGCCACACCTTGTATTGTAACTCTTACTGACACACCTTGTATTGTAACTCTTACTGACACACCTTGTATTGTAACTCTTACTGACACACCTTGTATTGTAACTCTTACTGACACACCTTGTATTGTAACACTTACTGCCACACCTTGTATTGTAACTCTTACTGCCACACCTTGTATTGTAACTCTTACTGCCACACCTTGTATTGTAACTCTTACTGACACACCTTGTATTGTAACTCTTACTGACACACCTTGTATTGTAACTCTTACTGACACACCTTGTATTGTAACTCTTACTGCCACACCCTGTATTGTAACTCTTACTGCACACCTTGTATTGTAACTCTTACTGCCACACCTTGTATTGTAACTCTTACTGACACACCTTGTATTGTGACTCTTACTGCCACACCTTGTATTGTAACTCTTACTGCCACACCCTGTATTGTAACTCTTACTGACACACCCTGTATTGTAACTCTTACTGCCACACCCTGTATTGTAACTCTTACTGACACACCCTTGTATTGTAACTCTTACTGACACACCTTGTATTGTAACTCTTACTGACACACCTTGTATTGTAACTCTTACTGCTAAACCTTGTATTGTAAAACTCTTTTTCTCTCCAGATAAATTTACAGATTACTATTTTACATTATCTTCAATAAAGCACAGTAGTATGTGTATAAGTATACTTAAGTATTAAGCGAATAAAAACTCCATTAGGCCTGCATTGTCATTTAATTTTTTATTATTTATTCACTTTGAAATAGCAAACTTTGAAATATTTATTCTTTTAAAAACAAACTATTAAGTACTTTAAAACTGGTGTTCGTACGTTACTTGGTAGTCCAAATACGGTAAATGGGTTGATACGGTGGGTAGTCCAAATACGGTAAATGGGTTGATACGTTGGTAGTCCAAATACGGTAAATGGGTTGATACGGTGGTAGTCCAAATACGGTAAATGGGTTGATACGTTGGTAGTCCAAATACGGTAAATGGGTTGATACGGTAGTAGTCCAAATGAAGTAACATGTAACACTTGTTTTGTAACACTTGCTGCCTGTATTGTAATTCTTGCTGCTAAACCTTGTATTGGAACACACTCTTCGACACCTTGTATTGTAAAACTTACTTCCAGAACTTGTATTGTAAAACTACTTCCAGAACTTGTATTGCAACACTTACTTCCAGACTTGTATTGCAACACTTTCTGTACGACACTTTGTATTTCAACACTGCCACACCTGTATTGTATCACTTACTGCTACACTTGGTGTTGTAACACTGCCATACCTTGTGCTGTAACACTGCCACACCTTGTATTGTAAAACTTTCTGCCACACCTTGTATTGTAAAACTTTCTGCTACACCTTGTATTGTAACTGTCACACGTTGTACTGTATACTTACTACCTCACTTTTTATTTTAACACTTACTGCCATACCCTGTAGCAAAACAAATGCTGCCACACCTTATATTGTAACACTTCAACCATGTATTGTAATACTTACTGCCACACGTTGTATTGAAATACTTAATGCCTCATCTTGTATTTTAAACTGTCACACCTTATCTTGTAATACTTACTACCACACAATGTATTCAAACCGTGCCATAGTTTGTATTGTAATAGCCTTATAACCTAGTAATCCTATAACACCTTATAACTTATGGTCGTTTATGTTGTTCATATAACCATTTTGTTCGCAACATTTATATAATAAACATAATAGTTCCAGAGCCCGGCTCTGTGGTGCAGCGGTCAGCACGGCCGCCTCTAAAGTGGCAGACTCAGGTTCAACTCCTGGCGGAGCCTTTTTCTCTCCAGCTAAATTTACCCCAGATAAATTTTCTGATTATTATTATTTTACATTATCTTCGGTAAAGTTTTTTTAAAAGTATAAAAGTATATTTCTTAATTATTAAGCATGTACAAAATTCCATAGGCCTACATTGTCATCATAATTTGTTTTATTTATTTAATTCACTTCGAAACAAAAAACATCAGCATTTGCTCTATTAAAAAAATTAAAATAATAAGTATTGTAAAAGTGATGTTGGTAAGT
>WNGS01117689.1:0-10152 GCA_020271785.1 Procambarus virginalis
GAGGATATTCTGACTGTTGATGTAACTAAAAGCCAACTGAAGAAGCTCCTGTATCTCCCAAGAGTGACATCTCTGTTAGCATAAGAGTGATGTCAGTTCCAAGGACGTCAAGGAGGTTATTCTACCAATTGATGTAACGAAAAAGCCAACTGAAGAAGCTCCTATATCTCCCAAGAGTGACATCTCTGTTAGTGCAAAGAGTGATGTCAGTTCCAAGGAAGTCAAGGAGGATATTCTACCAATTGATGTAACGAAAAACCACTGAAGAAGCTCCTGTATCTCCCAAGAGTGACATCTCTGTTAGCATTAAGAGTGATGTCAGTTCCAAGGAAGTCAAGGAGGACATTCTACCAATTGATGTAACCAAAAAACCAACTGAAGAAGCTCCTATATCACCCAAGAGTGACATCTCTGTTAGTGCAAAGAGTGATGTCAGTTCCAAGGAAGTCAAGGAGGATATTCTACTTTGATGTAACGAAAAAGCCAACTGAAGAAGCTCCTATATCTCCCAAGAGTGACATCTCTATTAGTGCAAAGAGTGATGTCAGTTCCAAGGAAGTCAAGGAGGATTCTACCAATTGATGTAACGAAAAAGCCAACTGAAGGAGCTCCTATATCTCCCAAGAGTGACATCTCTGTTAGTGCAAAGAGTGATGTCAGTTCCAAGGAAGTCAAGGAGGATATTCTACCAATTGATGTAACGAAAAAACCAACTGAAGAAGCTCCTGTATCTCCCAAGAGTGACATCTCTGTTAGCATTAAGAGTGATGTCAGTTCCAAGGAAGTCAAGGAGGACATTCTACCAATAGATGTAACCAAAAACCAACTGAAGAAGCTCCTATATCTCCCAAGAGTGACATCTCTGTTAGTGCAAAGAGTGATGTCAGTTCCAAGGAAGTCAAGGAGGATGTTCTATCTGTTGATGTAACTGAAAAACCAACTGAAGAAGCTCCTATATCTCCCAAGAGTGACATCTCTGTTAGTGCAAAGAGTGATGTCAGCTCCAAGGACGTCAAGGAGGTTATTCTACCAACTGATGTAACTAAAAAACCAACTGAAGAAGCTCCTATATCTCCCAAGAGTGACATCTCTGTTAGCATTAAGAGTGATGTCAGTTCCAAGGAAGTCAAGGAGGATATTCTGACTGTTGATGTAACTAAAAAACCAACTGAAGAAGCTCCAATATCTCCCAGAGTGACATCTCTGTTAGCATTAAGAGTGATGTCAGTTCCAAGGATGTCAAGGAGGATATTCTGACTGTTGATGTAACTAAAAAGCCAACTGAAGAAGCTCCTGTATCTCCCAAGAGTGACATCTCTGTTAGTGCAAAGAGTGATGTCAGTTCCAAGGACGTCAAGGAGGTTATTCTACCAATTGATGTAACGAAAAAGCCAACTGAAGAAGCTCCTATATCTCCCAAGAGTGACATCTCTGTTAGTGCAAAGAGTGATGTCAGTTCCAAGGAAGTCAAGGAGGATATTCTACCAATTGATGTAACGAAAAAACCAACTGAAGAAGCTCCTGTATCTCCCAAGAGTGACATCTCTGTTAGCATTAAGAGTGATGTCAGTTCCAAGGAAGTCAAGGAGGACATTCTACCAATTGATGTAACCAAAAAACCAACTGAAGAAGCTCCTATATCACCCAGAGTGACATCTCTGTTAGTGCAAAGAGTGATGTCAGTTCCAAGGAAGTCAAGGAGGATATTCTACCAATTGATGTAACGAAAAAGCCAACTGAAGAAGCTCCTATATCTCCCAAGAGTGACATCTCTATTAGTGCAAAGAGTGATGTCAGTTCCAAGGAAGTCAAGGAGGATATTCTACCATTGATGTAACGAAAAAGCCAACTGAAGGAGCTCCTATATCTCCCAGAGTGACATCTCTGTTAGTGCAAAGAGTGATGTCAGTTCCAAGGAAGTCAAGGAGGATATTCTACCAATTGATGTAACGAAAAAACCAACTGAAGAAGCTCCTGTATCTCCCAAGAGTGACATCTCTGTTAGCATTAAGAGTGATGTCAGTTCCAAGGAAGTCAAGGAGGACATTCTACCAATAGATGTAACCAAAAACCAACTGAAGAAGCTCCTATATCTCCCAAGAGTGACATCTCTGTTAGTGCAAAGAGTGATGTCAGTTCCAAGGAAGTCAAGGAGGATGTTCTATCAGTTGATGTAACTAAAAACCAACTGAAGAAGTTCCTGTATCTCCCAAGAGTGACATCTCTATTAGCATTAAGAGTGATGTCAGTTCCAAGGAGAGTAAGAAAGAAGAACGTCCAGTCGAATCTCCCAAGAGTGAGCCAAGTTCAAAGAAATCCATTGATGAAGTTCCATTGTCTCCTAAGAGTGACGTATCAATTAGCATTAAGAGTGATGTTAGTTCAAAGGAGATTAAGGATGAGATTCCAGAATTTGAAAAGCCATCTGATGGTACTGGGTACCCAGCAAGTTATGTTTCTGTTAGCATGAAGAGTCACATCGTTCGAACTGATCTTATGGAGACGTTAACAATTGACGTCCCCCACGAACCTGTGGAAACAGTTAGTCTTTCTCCAAAGAGTGACATTTCTTCTGGTGTAAGTGTTGCCAGTTCCAAGGAGTCTATGGAAGGAATTTTGAAGATTGACGTATCTAAAAAGCTTTCGAAAAAGTTCCACTCTCTCCCAAAATGGATTCAAAAAGTGTGTGGATGTTATCAGCAAAGTCGATGAATCACCTATTTCTCCAAAGAGTGATGTTTCTGTAAGTGAGAAGAGTGATGTCAGCCCACTTGGCATCAAGAGAGAAGATCTTGTAATTGATATCACGAAAAAAGATACGGACAAAGTGTCAGTATCTCCAAAGAGTGACATCGCCTCCAGTGTTAAAAGTGAGCTTAGCTCGAAGGACATCTCAAAGAAATCGACTGAGGAAGCTCCGTTATCTCCTAAGAGCGATATTTCGCTAAGTGAAAAGAGTGAAATGAGCCATAAGACTGATGTATCCAAGAGTGACGTCAGTGCTAAGAGTGACGTTGGTTCTAAATTAGATCTAACTTCAGAAAAAGAGGAAAAGCCAAGGCCTACTTAGAATCAGGTGTCGTCGAAGAACCAATTTATGGAATCTTGAAAGCAGAACGAGCTGAACTTGTGACGGTTTCTCCCGACACCACACCCGGTTCAACACCACTGTCACCTCCTCTTCGTGAGATAGGTATGGCTGGGGTCTCTCTCGTAAGTACACTACACAAGGAGCAACTGGATCTTATGACTACTTCCATTTATGAGGAGTCAACATCCTCATCTGTACTGGGAGAATTGCCTGATGTTAGCAAAACCACGGCGCCTGACCTGGGAACAGATGTAATGACTACATCTGAAGACAGAGGATACGATGCTATGATGACTTCCATTTATGAACCAAGCCAAGATATTATGATGTCTTCCATGTATGGTGATGATTTTGCTATGCATGGTGTGCATGATGAGCACATAACCTCTGAGGAGGATCAACTACTGTGGCCTTAACTAGAGTTAAGAAAACTGAAGATATCATGACAACTTCCATATGGCAGTCTAATTTTTTAGAGGAAGAAAGAAAAAGAGCAGAAAATATAAGAGAGAGGAACAGTCAGATGGAACCACTACAGGATTACAGAGGGGAAGGGAGATACCCACAAGACTGGAACCCATTACCAACAAACACACAGGTACTACACCAACATTTGCTCTCTTGCTCTCTCTCTCCCTTGCTCTCTCTCTCTCTCCCTTGCTACCTCTCTTGACAAGGGGCAAAATGGCAGGAGGCCGAAACAGGGTTATGGGAAGCAGCCAGGGCGATCAAACGCAGGAATTGCTACACCAAGTACTGGAGGAATTCAGGAGGGAGATGAATGAAATGAGGATTACAATTAACACCCTTGCAAAGTGAGCTGACATCAGCAAGGGAGGAGATCAAATCTCTCACAGCGAAAAATAAAGAGACCGAGCATCAGATTATCATCCAAAGGGAAGGTGGGAATGTTACATTGGAAGGAAATGCCTCTGTACCTGAAACATTTGCGGACATATTGAAAAAGAGCTCAGAAGCAATGGCCACAGTGAGGGAGGTAGCCATGCAAGCTGCTACCTCACAGGAAGCAGCAAGGTGCACCACTCAACTGCTGGAGAGAAAGAGATCAGTGGTAGTTGTAGGCATCAAAGAACAGGAAGGATCCAACAGGCAAGAATGGAATGGCAAGGATAGAGAGGCAGTACATGGGCTACTGAAGGGGTTACAGATGGAAGGGGCTGTACACAACATTGAGAAGTTTCAGGTTGGGCTGGTACAACAGGGACAGAAACCGACTTGTAAAGGTGGTGTTTGCAAACGAAACCACGAAGGAGGATATTCTAGAAAGGAAGAGTCGTCTCCAACATGTGGAGGGATACAAACAAGTATTCCTGCAGAGGGACAGGACGAAGGAGGGAGAGCCAGGGCAGCAGAGGCAAGGAGGAAGCGCAGGGAGAGAGGAGCAAACCAGGAAATCACAGCCCCCAACACAGCAGTCCCAGAGACAAGAGGGGAACCCAAAACCAGCATCCCAGCAACACCAGAGGGGGGGGGGGGCAACACCACCAACCCCCTCTGCATAGAAACCCTTCCTTCCCCTCACCCTACCTGCCCCCACCCAACCCCCCCCCCCCCCCCCCCCCACCCCATTCTGACCCCGACACCCCATCCCCATTCCCATCATGTCCCCCCTCCCACCTTTCCCCCCAGTCCCCCCTCCCCCTTCATCCCATACCCTCCCTATTCCTCCTCCCCCCTCACCCCGTATCCTCCATGTCCCCCCTATCTCCTTAACCCACACCCTACCCGTTCCCCCTTCCCTTAAACCCCCCCCCCCCACCCCAAAAACCCTCTGAGACCCTGCAAACCACCTCACAGATCCTCTCACCCACGGAACAGCTTCCCACACCAGTAGAATACTCGCCAAGAAAGGGATATGTAAATGAACAGAAGAAAGTGAGCTTCAAGGCGATGTACACTAACATAGATGGGATTACAAATAAAACTAGTGAACTTGGAGAGTGGGCACTAGAAGAAAACCCAGACATAATAGCACTCACAGAAACAAAGCTAACGAAAATCATAACAAATGCAGTGTTTCCACAGGGCTACTATGTAGTGAGGAAAGAGAGAGAAGGGAGAGGAGGAGGTGGTGTGGCTTTGCTACTAAGAGAAGGTTGGAGTTTCGAAGAGATGGTAATTCAGAACTGTGAAGGTTTCAGGGACTACATATCAGGCACCATTGCAACTGGAGGACAGAAAATTATAATAGTAGTCATATATAACCCCCACCGAATGACAGAAGACCCAGACAGGAATATGATAGAAACAACATGGCCACCATCAATATAATAGAGAGAGCAGCTTCTGTGGCTAGCAGGAACGGATCCAGACTTCTAATCATGGGAGACTTCAACCATGGGAAGATAGATTGGGGGAACAGAGACCCACACGGAGGCCCAGACACATGGAGAGCTAAGCTGCTGGATGTGGCAACAAGAAACTTTCTAAGTCAACACGTCAAGGGACCGACAAGAATGAGAGGAGGGGATGAACCAGCCTTGCTTGATTGATATTTACCCTAAATGAGTCGGATATAAGGGAAGTTAAGTTGGAAGCCCCCTTGGGAATGAGTGATCATAGTGTATTGAGCTTTGAGTACCTGGTTGAGCTAGGAATTATCACCCCCAAAAAGAACTGGGAACCAAAGGGCTGGCGTACCGAAAGGGAAACTATGAGGAGATGAATAAATTCCTATGGGATATACATTGGGACACAGAACTCGGAACCAAGTCCGTACAAGACATGATGGACTATGTCACCCAAAAATGTCAGGAGGCTGTAAGCAGGTTTGTCCCAGCCCAACAGGAAAAAAACAGAGAAGCAAAGGAAGAATCCGTGGTTTAATAGGGAATGTATGAAAGCAAAGGAGCTGAACAAAAGGGCATGGAGGAACTTCCGTAATAACAGAACACCAGAAAGTAGAGAGAGATACCAGAGAACCAGGAACGAGTATGTCAGTGTGAGAAGAGCAGCTGAGAAAAGGTATGAAAATGATATAGCTAATAAAGCCAAGACTGAACCAAAGCTACTACACAGTCACATCAGGAGGAAGACAACAGTGAAGGAACAGGTGATTAAACTTAGGGTGGGCGAGGACAGGTACACAGAGAATGACAAAGAGGTGTGTGAAGAACTCAACAAAAGGTTCCAGGAGGTCTTTACAATAGAACAGGGAGATATCACGGCGCTGGGAGAGGTGGCAGCAAACCAGGTGACCTTGGATAGGTTCGAAATTACAAGAGATGAGGTCAAAAAGCACCTATTGGAGCTGGATGTGAGAAAAGCTGTTGGGCCGGATGGAATCTCGCCATGGGTATTGAAAGAGTGTGCAGGAGCACTTTGCTTACCACTCTCCATAGTGTATAGTAAGTCACTGGAAACGGGGGACCTACCAGAAATATGGAAGACTGCTAATGTAGTACCAATATACAAAAAGGGTGACAGACAAGAGGCACTGAACTACAGGCCAGTGTCCTTAACTTGTATACCATGCAAGGTGATGGAGAAGATTGTGAGAAAAAACCTAGTAACACATCTGGAGAGAAGAGACTTCGTGACAACCCATCAACATGGGTTCAGGGAGGGTAAATCTTGCCTTACAGGCTTGATAGAATTCTACGATCAGGTGACAAAATTAAGCAAGAAAGAGAAGGGTGGGCGGACTGCATTTTTTTGGACTGTCGGAAAGCCTTTGACACAGTACCCCATAAAAGTTGATGCATAAGCTGGAGAAACAGGCAGGAGTAACAGGTAGGGCGCTCCAGTGGATAAGGGAGTACCTAAGCAATAGGAAGCAGAGAGTTACAGTGAGGGGTGAGACCTCAGACTGGCGTGAAGTCACCAGTGGAGTCCCACAGGGCTCTGTACTTGGACCTATCCTGTTTCTGATATACGTAAATGATCTCCCAGAGGGTATAGACTCATTCCTCTCAATGTTTGCTGACGACGCCAAAATTATGAGAAGGATTAAGACAGAGGAGGACAGCTTGAGACTTCAAGAAGACCTGGACAAGCTGCAGGAATGGTCGAACAAATGGCTGTTAGAGTTTAACCCAAGCAAATGTAATGTAATGAAGATAGGGGTAGGAAGCAGGAGACCAGATACAAGGTATCATTTGGGAGATGAAATACTTCAAGAGTCAGAGAGAGAGAAAGACCTGGGGGTTGATATCACGCCAGACCTGTCCCCTGAAGCTCATATCAAGAGGATAACATCAGCAGCATATGCCAGGTTGGCTAACATAAGAACGGCCTTTAGAAACTTGTGTAAGGAATCTTTCAGAACATTATATACCACATATGTCAGACCAATCCTGGAGTATGCGGCTCCAGCATGGAGTCCCTATCTAGTCAAGCATAAGACTAAACTGGAAAAGGTTCAAAGGTTTGCCACCAGACTAGTACCCGAGCTGAGAGGTATGAGCTACGAGGAGCGACTGCAGGAATTAAACCTCACTTCGTTGGAAGACAGAAGAGTTAGGGGGGACATGATCACCACATTCAAGATTCTCAGGGGAATCGACAGGGTTGATAAAGACAGGCTGTTTAACACAAGGGGCACACGCACTAGGGGACACAGGTGGAAACTGAGTGCCCAAATGAGCCACAGAGATATTAGAAAGAACTTTTTTAGTGTCAGAGTGGTTGACAAATGGAATGCATTAGGAAGCGATGTGGTGGAGGCTGACTCCATACACAGTTTCAAGTGTAGATATGATAGAGCCCATTAGGCTCAGGAAACTGTACACCTGTTGATTGACGGTTGAGAGGCGGGACCAAAGAGCCAGAGCTCAACCCCCGCAAGCACAACTAGGTGAGTACAACTAGGTGAGTACACAACACCGCCCCCACTACCGAACTGGACGAATCACTTCGGAAACAACACACCCTGGACCAAACACAGTGGCCCCCTTACCAGAGCTCAGATATTAACACCAAGTAAGGCATCCAGCACTTCCACTACCACGATAACATCATTTATATTGCCAACATTCAAGGTATAAAAACACGCAAATCCAACAAAGTTCACTTTATAGATGGTCTCCTTCATGAGGCAAATGCAGTGTTTGCAGCCCTAACAGAAACCCCACAAAGGACTACCATGATGGTGAAATATGGATCTCAGAGTACAATCTTTTCAGATGTGATAGGAAACACCGGCTCCAGGGTGGGGTCAGCCTATACATCAAAGACACACTCATCTGTACTGAGCTGCTAAACACCTCAAATGATATGGTGGAAGTGCTGATAATCAAAATAGAGATTCTAAATGTAGTTATTGTCCTTGTATATAAGTCACCGGAGGCAAACCCTCAGCATTTTAAAGACCAACTAATGAAAATAGACACTGCTTGGAAAACCTCACAAATCCAGCTCCGAACATCATCCTGCTTGGGGACTTCAACCTACGGCACCTGAAATGGAAGCACCTGGCTAATACAGTAATATCAGAAAGAATACCAGGAAGTAGCCTTAATGAACAGGCACATGCAAATGACCTGCTACGGATGTGCGACAGGTTTGCCTTAAACCAGCAAATAGTAGAACCAACTAGGAAGGAGAACACGCTGGACCTCATTTTCACTAATAATGATGAATTGATCAGGAACATAATGATACAAATACCTGTTACTCAGATCACAACTTAATTGAAGTTATGACAACCATGGGGAATAGACCTTCAAAACCAGTCCAGATTCCCGGTGGAGGAGATTTCAGCAAATTCAACTTCAATAATAAACAGATAAACTGGGAGCAAATAAACCAGGACTTCGCAGAAATAAACTGGGAAGAACAGCTAGAAAATGCGAACCTGACCTAGTGCCTGGAAAAAATAAATTCAGTAGCACTAGAAATATGTTCAAACCGCATCCCCCTAAGAAAAAAGAGGAAGAGATGCAGATTGGAACGAGAACGTCGTTCCCTATATAGGCGAAGAAACGAATCGCGGTACAAACTTGAGAGTCGCACCCCTATCTCAGAACGGCGAAGAAGGTAGGTAGAGAAATAGGAACAATTGAACTCAAGCTACAAGAATCATACAAAACCAGGAGAGGCAAGAGATCAAAAGGCCATCAGTGAAATAGAGAGAAATCCGAAATATTTTTTCTCCTATGCATAGTCAAGATCAAAACCACATCTAGTATCGGGCCCCTGCGAAAGGGAGATGGAACTTTCACTGATGACAACAAAGAAATGAGCGAGCTACTGAGGAAGCAGTACGACTCTGTCTTCAGCAAGCCATTAAACGCACTAAAGATCGAAAACCCAATGAATTTTTCATGGATATGATACCACATCAAATCATATACCAGACGTCACCCTATCCCCACTGGATTTTGAAGAAGCCATAAACTATGCCTATGCACTCTGCACCAGGCCCGGATTCTTGGAACTCCATATCATCAAGAACTGTAAAAACCACTATCGCAGGCCCTTCACATCTGTGTAGACAAAGCCTAGTACTGGCGTTATTCTCTGATATACTAAAAAAGCAGAGATAGCACCACTTCATAAGGAGGAAATAAGGAGAGGCAAAAAATTACAGACCGATAGCGTTAACATCGCAACATCATAAAAATTTTTGAGAGAGTGCTAAGAAGTAAGCTCACAAAATGCATGGAATCACAGCATCTCCATAACCCAGGACAACATGGTTTCAGAACAGGGCGCTCTTGCCTGTCGCAGTTGCTGGACCACTATGATATGGCATTAGATGCTATGAAGACAAACAAAACGCTGGATGTAATTTACACAGATTTCGCAAAAGCTTTTGATAAATGTGACCATGGTGTTATTGCACATAAAATGCGCTCAAAAGGAATACCGGAAAAATAGGCAGATGGATCTACAATTTCCTGACCAACAGAACCCAATGTGTAAAGTCAACAAAATAAAATCCGCCCGTCAACCGTTAATAGCTCAGTCCCCCAGGGTACTGTGCTTGCTCCAGTACTTTTTCTCATCCTCATATCGGACATAGACAAGAACACAACCTATTGCACTGTATCATCCTTTGCAGATGACACTAGGATCTTCATGAGAGTAGGCAACATAGA
>WNGS01117697.1:0-14147 GCA_020271785.1 Procambarus virginalis
GCCAGTTTTCTTTTTCAGCGCGTTAGTGTTGCAATCCAGAGAGGAAATGCTCACTGCATGCATGGTTCCTGCCCGCCATCTGAGGAGCTTGAGGAGCTATTCAACTTGTGACAAGCAGCCTTGTACCCTGCATGTAATCAATATTGTAACTTTTTTTTGTGTAATGACATTTTGAAATAAATTAGATAAATATACACACATACCAAAAGAATAGGGGTGGTAGGAGAAGAAAATATCAAAGTGTTCACTGATGATCCACAAGGTCTTCTTTGAGCACTCTTTATTTTCTTCTCCGAGGCCATGGGTCCCTACACTTGCACCAGAGGTGGTTCCCCCTTCTAGGTATATATATATAATATATATATATATATATATATATATATATATATATATATATATATATATATATATATATATATATATACATATATATATATTTAAAAAACCATATGGAAGGGAGTACCACCTCTGGCTGGAAGAAGGGGGACCCAGCCTCGGAAGAAACCACGCATAACGCATTAGAGGGAATGTTTAGATCCCCTCCAATACAGTTTCTGTGTGCTCTTCTCCTACCACCCCCTTCCTTTTGATATATGTATATATATATATATTATATATATATATATATATATATATATATATATATATATATATATATATATATATATATATATATATATATATGTATATTAGTATATTTTGGTAGCAGTCTTTCCTGTAGACATATATTATTAAATATGACCGAAAAAAGTAAGATTAATAATTCTAACACGAATTTTCTCGATTTTCCTTATGTTTCTTTTTACTGGTGACGGTAAATGAAAAATCAATTCTCCAAAATTCATTTTTATTTCTAGTCTGAAGCGACACTTGAGCGCGTTGTTTTGTAAAACTTATTACATTTTCAAAGACTTTAGTTTATCCACACACAACTTATGACTGAACTTATGGCTGAACAGCATTGGCTCTTATACCTGCATTGGGTGAGGTGATGTAGTACAATAGTGGGGTGAAAAACAAACTTTCAACAAAACACAGAACGCGGAATAATGGATATAGATTTGCAGAAGTTGGGTACAAATAGAACTGCAGAAGGCCTATGGCCCATATTTTTGATGTTTCTATGTTGGAGCGGAGTCTTGAAGTGGATAGAATATAGTTGTGCGTCAATTGGCTGTTGATTGCTGGTGTTAACTTCTTGATGTGTAGTGCCTCGCAGATGTCAAGCCGCCTGCTGTCGCTGTATCTATCAATGATTCTGTGTTGTTTGCTAAGATTTCTCTGGTGATGGTTTGGTTGTGGGAAGAGAATATATGTTCCTTAATGGAGCCCTGTTGCTTATGCATCGTTAAACGCCTGGAAAGAGATGTTGTTGTCTTGCCTATGAGTTTTTTGAGGCTACAGTCCCCAAGAGGGCATTTGAAGGCATAGACGACGTTTGTCTCTTTTAGAGCGTTCTGCTCCGTGTCTGGAGAGTTTCTCATGAGTAGGCTGGCCGTTTTCTTGGTTTTATAGTAAATCGTCAATTGTATCTTCTGATTTTTGTCTGTAGGGATAACGTTCCTAATAACAATATCTTTCAGGACCCTTTCCTCCGTTTATGAGATGTGGAAAAGAAGTTCCTGTAAAATAGTCTAATAGGGGGTACAGGTGTTGTGTTAGTTGTCTTTTCAGAGGTTGCATGGCGTTTCACCTTCCTTCTTATGATGTCTTCAACGAAACCATTGGAGGCCAATGTTGACTAGGACCTGCCTTACCCTACAGAGTTCTTCATCGACTTGCTTCCATCCTGAACTGTGGCTGAGAGCACGGTCGACATAAGCGTTAACGACATCCTCTTGTACCTGTCTGGGCAGTCACTGTTGGCATTGAGGCACATTCCTATGTTTGTTTCCTTGGTGTAGACTGCAGTGTGGAAACCTCCACTCCTTTCCATGACTGTTACATCTAGAAAGGGCAGAAAATACCCAAAAGCAGGTATAAAATGAAAGCTGTTGAAATTATAGCATAGTAGAACTCTGTTTAGTGTTTGCAGGTTATAGTTGTGTGTGTAAACTAAAGTCTTTGAAATGTAATAAGTTACTATGAAACGCGTTCAAGTGTCGCGTCAGACTAGAAATAAAAATGAATTTTGGAGAATTGATTTTTCCATTACCATCGACAGTGAAAAGAAACATAAGAAATATTGAGAAAATTCGTGTTAGAATTATTAATCTTACTTTTTCAGTCATATTTATAATAATATATATATGCATGTGTGTGTGTGTGTGTGTTCTCTGTAAACTGTAGCATTGCAATAAAATAAAATAAAACATACAAAAAAATAATAGGGGTGGTAGGAGAAGAAAAGAATTAAGTATTCAGTGAGAATCCACAAGATCTTCTCTGAATGCTCTTTGTTTTCTTCTTCGAGTATGTGGGTCCCTGCAATTGCACCAGAGGTGGTACCCTAATATATACATATATATATATATATATATATATATATTATATATATATATATATATATATATATATATATATATATATATATATATATATATAATATATATATTATATATATATATATATAATATATAATATATATATAATATATATATATATGTCGTACCTAGTAGCCAGAACGCACTTCTCAGCCTACTATGCAAGGCCCGATTTGCCTAATAAGCCAAGTTTTCATGAATTAACATATTTTTTCTATTTTTTTCTTATGAAATGATAAAGCTACCCATTTCATTATGTATGAGGTTAATTTTTTTTTTATTGGAGTTAAAATTAACGCAGATATATGACCGAACCTAACCAACCCTACCTAACCTAACCTAATCTATCTTTATAGGTTAGGTTAGGTTAGGTAGCCGAAAAAGTTAGGTTAGGTTACGTTAGGTAGGTTTGGTAGTCGAAAAAAAATCAATTCATGAAAACTTTGCTTATTAGGCAAATCGGGCCTTGCATAGTAGGCTGAGAAGTGCGTTCTGGCTACTAGGTACGACATATATATATATATATATATATATATATATATATATATATATATATATATATATATATATATATATATTTATGCAAACAAGCCTGAATGGTCCCCAGGACTAGATACAACTGAAAACTCACACCCCAGAAGTGACTCGAACCCATACTCCCAGGAGCAACGCAACTGGTATGTACAGGGACGCCTTAAACCACTTGACCATCATGACCGGACATAAGGAAGTGATAGCCGAGGCTATATGAACCACTTCCCCGCCGGCACTCGGATGGTAATCGTGGACATAGCATTTTATCAAATCACCTCATTTTTTTGGGCAACACGTGAGGAACACAAATGCAAACAAGCCTGAATGGTCCCCAGGACTAGATACAACTGAAAACTCACACCCAGAAGTGACTCGAACCCATACTCCCAGGAGCAACGCAACTGGTATGTACAGGGACGCCTTAAACCACTTGACCATCACGACCGGACATAAGGAAGAGATAGCCGTGCAATATGAACCACTTCCCCGCCGGCACTCGGATGGTAATCTTGGGCATAGCATTTTATCATACCAGTTGCGTTGCTCCTGGGAGTATGGGTTCGAGTCACTTCTGAGGTTTGAGTTTTCAGTTGTATCTAGTCCTGGGGACCATTCAGGCTTGTTTGCATTTGTGTTCCTCACGTGTTGCCCCAAAAAATGAGGTGATTTGATAAAATGCTATGCCCAAGATTACCATCCGAGTGCCGGCGGGGAAGTGGTTCATATAGCCTCGGCTATCACTTCCTTATATCCGGTGGTGATGGTCAAGTGGTTTAAGGCGTCCCTGTACATACCAGTTGCGTTGCTCCTGGGAGTATGGGTTCGAGTCACTTCTGGGGTGTGATTTCAGTTTTATATATATATATATATATATATATATATATATATATTATATATATATATATATATATATATATATATATATATATATATATATGCACATAATATATATTGCTGGAATAAATAATACGTCAAAGAAATACTTCCCCAAAAATACCCCACATACATATATTTCTTATTCTCATAGTAAGGATAGACTGCGTTAGTTAGTTTAGTTCATTTATTATGCACCCCATACCCATGTTGTGGGTGGTAGTGGAAAGGGTTACAGAGGCACATAATGGGCTCAGAGACTGAACCCCACAATTCATTTAGCTAAGCAAGTTCCAATCTTGATGAGCTAGTTACAAAATTCAGTATAAGTGGTCACATCATAAATGGGTTCGAGATCGACCACAAGTACAGTTTCTAAAATAAGCAACTGACATATGTGGAGAGCTAGTGTCACAACTGATATGTTTGTCCTGCACCCCTCCCCCCATCCATTGGGCAGCGGTGGATAGGTTACATTCACTTTGCTACTACCTACAGTTAGCAAACTGGGGATATTTGGCTAAAACTCCTGGTAACAGATCATTTTGAATGAAATATTTACATATTGCTGGAACATTGGTTATAGAATTGTCTCTGAATTTACGTATCTTTTCGCACTCCATCAAATAGTGACGGAGGGTGTACGAATAATTTTGTTGACACAGTTTACATTTGGTCAAGTCTCCATCAGCAGATAATGAGAATTTCCAGAGATACTTGTAACCGAGTTTAAGCCGAGCAGTAGTAACATCTAGAAGTCTGCTGATTTTAATGGATGAACTATAGATGTGTGGCTCCTCTTGAAGGATAGTATGATGATAGATTGAGTTACTGATGTCGATTTCACTTTGCCTCAGATCTTCAAGATTGTGTTGAAGTTCTTGGTGTACTACTGCTCTCAAATTGCTCATTGACAATCCAAGGTTACACTCAACGTCTCCTATAAAGGCAGATTCTTTGGAAACGTAAAATGGTTGAACTAAGTGTAGATGCCTTATATTCTGGAAAGGTTCTTAGCCGAAAAACGCATTATATAAACTTAGAAACCACGTGTTAGGATGAATGAAATTCATTTGGAGAGGTAGTGTTGAGGTCACATCATTTGAAAAATTTCTAAATATACCTGTGTCATGAGTCAAAAGTTAAAATGGAGATTGACTTAGCAATAATCTACAAGAAAATGAAACCTTAGATGTCATACTTTGATAATAGAAATAACATCACCTTCTGGGTAAAAATATGGATTGAACTGAGAACTTATTGTACTAAAGCATATTTGCAAAGAGATGAATTGGTAGACCTGCTAACTAAACTAATATTGACTAGCTAGTGAAAGAAGAGCTCAGGAGATATATGGTGTGATCTTGCAGTTAAAGAAAGTTACTCCCGCATAGCAGACAGTTCTTACAGAAGAGTATGAATGAAATATGAGTGTAACCACCATGTGAGTATAAGTCTTTTGCGTGAGTCATTCAAAATAATAATTGGGATGATTTGAGATATCAGAGATGAGTTTTTTCTATCATGTGAGATCTGTAAGATATGAGTTAGTATTAGTCAAATGAGAGATTATCTTATGAAAGTGTATTATCATATGTAGTGTGAAGTGCAGCAGGGGATAAAAAACAGTAAGCAAACTTGATTTGAAAAAAAGACAGTAAGAACTCTGAAAAGTAAGACACTGTGAAATCACAACAAAGATGCAGTGAATTTCATAAAAAACAACAATACAAACTGTAACTCAAACACAAACACAACTCTGTAAATTAATACACTGTGATCTCCCTTAAAAAAAATTTCATTTTGAAACCTAAGGTAGACTTTAAAATAAATTAAGTTTCTCGGCAAAAACAAGTCGCTCGGCAAAAAAACTAATTCTCTGCAAAAAAATAAGTCACTCTGCAAAAAAACTTGTCACTCTGCATAAAAAAGCTATTCTACAAAAACTACAGTTACTCTGCAAAAAAACTAAGTCACTCTGCAAAAAACTAAGTCACTCTGCAAAAAAAACTAAATCACTCTGCAAAAACTACGTCTCTTTGCAAAAAACTCAGCAACTCTGACAAAAAAAACTGTCACTGCAAAAATACTAAGTTAGTCTGATGAGAGCTATGATCCGAAACACATCATGTGTTGAAGTGTTTGAATTGTTTAAAGTATGTCATAAATCATATGGAAATGACTGTCTTGGTAAAAGTTTAACTTAATAAAAGGATGAGACATGGAAATTTAAATTGCTGCTGCAAATTGGAGAGTAAACACTAAGCATCAAGGTTAAATTGGCTGAGATAGAAGGTATAGTTGAATTATATATTAAAATTGGTAAGACAGAAGATGGACACATTGAAGTGGGAGTAGATGTAAACTCTGTTTGATGGGAGCTATGATATGAAACAATAATTGTTTGGTATGTTGAAGTGCTTAAAGGAGACTTAAATAGTTTTAATAATGCAAATTGGAAAGTAAACAAAAACAAGAAAGATAAATTGTAGAGTTGTAAGGTATAGTTCCATTATTTAGTAAAATGATAGTACAGAAGATGCACACAATGAATAGAATAGGAGCAAAGTGATTTTAAAGGGTGTTATGATCAAAAACAGAACATGTGATGGTGTGTTGAACTGTATAAAGTCGGTTTAAATCGTTTTAATATGTTACTGTCCCCCTTGCCTCTCCTACAAGGGGTATTTTCAACTTTCTCTGAAAATGGTTGTGAATTGGAATGGCTGTTACATAATGACTGTATACACATTACATCTATAGAAATATAAATTAGAGACTACATAGTGTCGGGGTGTCTCTCTCTCTAGCCAGTCACAACCAGGTATCAGTAGTGATAAACCTTACTTACTGTAGCCCCCACGGGTCTGCACTCGATCCTCACGGTGCCACTGTTCACCAGGAGAGTCTCTCAGTCTGTCTCCGGCTGGCCTCGTAGCCTAAAGACGAGTGAGAACACGATCACTTCACTTGATCATGTGCCCACCCCGACAAAGGGCTCTACCGCTCACTATAGGTCGCCAACTGGTATTTACCGTGTCCAGTAACACCTCAGTGGAATAGTAGTAATATAGTAATGGCCCCAGGGAATACTAATCAATTTAATAACAGGTAAGTATATGTTTAAATCACTCTGAGATAGTCTCAATAGCAACAAGGTAATGGAGGGTTGACACAAACACGGCGGTGGTTTTGTAGTTTACTTAAAAGGTCAAAGAATCACAACTCTGCATCAACAACATTGCAAAGGAATAAATGAGCAGCCTTCTCTCCGCCTCTTCACAATTCCGGAACACTCCGGGAATGGCAACACACCCAGTTGACGTGCGTTCCCACGCTTCACATGCAGTGTTATCGAATGTTGGGAACTCGCGAGATGCCACGCCCACTCACACTCCTCACTGTTCCTCACACTGCTCAATTCCTCACTATACTCACACTATTGGCGTGAGGCGCCTACTATTCCCTCGTATTGACAGTATATCACAACACTGGCATAATCACAGTTAACCATTAGACATATAAATATATTATTTAATAACTCAAGTATATATAGTTCACTTTATCAATATTCATAATAACGAGGTAACTCTAGGCACACAGCCTTACACTATTAAATTGTATATTTATATATATAACCTCCGGCACGAGCTTATAATATAAATGACATGCAAATATAAATCTCCTCGTCATACTAATCTCTTCACCAAACCACAGGTGCAATCACACACCATATATATATCTCGTGAGAGCTCTATAGCATCTCCCTTCACAACTGTGTCTTACTAGAAACATAGACATTGGTGAGCCCTGCTCACGACATAGAAGATACTCCAGCTATTCACTAACTAAAGGGGAATGGGAGGGAAAACTGAATTACCTACTTCCACCATAAATGATGTGGACTCGTCCTCTGTTGAGGGTTGAATTGAAGCTCCTGGTCCCGGCTCACGACTTGCTGTAGGGAACTCTCCCACACACACTGATGCTCTTCCCAGAACCTCAACCAACACCCAAAAGTGCGTCTTCTCCGTACTGCTTCTCTCTGCAGGCTCCGTGCTCCTCCACAACCTCTTGAAAGGTTGGAGTCGGTCTCCTGGCCGTCGCCTCCTCCTCACAACTACGTCTGCAGTCCTAAACACCTGTCACTGGAGCACTTGTTGCTCGTTTCCTGTAAATTTCTTCTTCTGTCTGCTTCACGGAGTTCAGGAAGACCTCACAGGATGCTCGCAGACCACTGGTGATGCGTATGTTCACCGGAGAGGGGCGAATACTCTCAGACTGACAGGACCCCCCTATCGCACGTCCGCCCTTAACGACGTGTCGTATCTAACTCCTGGCGCCACGGGGGTGCTCGGCCCGGACCTACCTCCACTCGTGACGTCACACTTGCTAGGGGGAGGGGGCGTTTCTCATTGGCTCCCTGTACCACGTCACCGCTCTTGGCCAATCTGGTGCCACTGACGTCATAACATTTTGGCGCGAAAACGTAGGAGTTGTCGCCATCTTGGCGTCCAAAACGACCTAAGCCATTGGCCAAACGCTCTTCTTTAGTTAACTTCTCTCTTATGTGAGAACACCTCATGCTCCCACATATGTCAAAATGTTCTCTGGAAGGCAGAGAACGTTCGGGTAAAGTAGATATGACTCTTACAGCTGGCGTGGGAGAAATATAATGGGGGAACACCGTCAAATACCCCTCCCCTCAAAATAAGAGTCATATCGGTTTAGTGTACTCGATAAAGGGCATCCGCTACCACGTTGTCCTTCCCTCCGATGTGCTTAATTTCTAACCAATATTCTTGTAGTAGTAATGCCCACCTTGTCAGCCTCTGGTTGGAGTTTCTCATCTTGTACAAGAAAGTCAGAAGATTGTGATCTGTAAAAACGAGAACAGGCCTCGCCCCTCCTCCCACGTTCACGTCCAAGTGCTTTAAGGCCATTACTAAAGCCAAAGCCTCCTTTTCATCCGTACTATAGACACGCTGGCACTTCACGAATTTCATGGAGTAAAATACGACTAGCCTATGTACCTCGCTCCTTTCCTGGGCCATCATGGCTCCTATCCTTACATCACTGGCATCTACATACAGAACGAACCTGGCTGTAAAATCTGGGGATATCAACACTGGGGGCCTCTGTCAACAGGTTCTTCGTCTTCTTGAAAGATTCCTGGCAGGCCTCTCCCCACTTCCATCGTGTATTCTTAGAGAGTAATTCTGTCAGAGGATGCGCTATCGTGGAAAAGTTCTTACATAAATCACGATAGTATCCAATCATCCCAAGATACCTCAGCAATTCCTTTCGTGTCCTGGGTATTGGGTACTCTCTAATAGCTGATACCTTGTGGTCCACAGGGGTAACCTCTCTTTGACCGATGACGAAGCCTAGGTATTCTACATGGGCCTTCCCAAACTCACTCTTGGCTAGGTTCACGGTCAGGTTAGCATCTTCCAGCCTCCTGAACAGCTCCCTGAGTCGCTCTAGGTGTGCCTCCCAATCGTCGGAGTACACTCCTATATCGTCAATGTATATAGTGCAGCCTACGGTTCCTCTCAGCAACTCGTTCATCATACGTTGAAAACAACTCCCGCTGTTCTTCATCCCAAAGGGCAACACTGTATACTGATACAGTCCGTCCGGCGTCACAAAAGCTGATATCTTTCTAGCCACGGGAATTAACAACATTTGGTAATACCCCATGAGCAGGTCGACCTTGGACACATATCTGGCACTACCCACCTGATCGATGCAATCACTTACCCGGGGCATGGGGTGGGAATCTGCCACAGTGATGGAGTTCACCTTCCTGTACTCCATGCAAAAGCGGTATGTACCGTCGCTTTTCTTAACCAGCAAACACGGGGAACTCCACTAGCTGTTGCTAGGCTCTGCAAGGTCATTCTCAAGAAGGTACTCTACCTCCTTCCTCATCAATTCTCGCTTCTCAGGGCTGACCCTTTAAGCACTCTATTTAATGGGCCTGGCGTCCCTCACCTCTATCTACCTCGTGCGTCACACTCTTGTGGCGTCGGTGCACGTCGGTAAAAAAGAGACACATTCTCTCTCAACAGGTTCGTCAGATCCACTCTCTGACTTCCTTCCAGGTGTTGAAGCTTGACTCCGATATTCTCTAAACTCTCTGCATTGGAGAGACGGGTGCTGCTGGAATCTCTTGATTCACCTGCACGCATAAGACCACTTTCTGCTGTAGTTCTCGTGGCATTGTTCCATCCTACACGGCGGCTCCTCCTTCTTCCGGGAAGAAAGGCTTCAGACGGTCAATATGACACACTTGTGTCTTGCGGGGTCTGTCCGGCTTGCTGACTTTATAGGTTACTGGACCCAATCGTCTTAGCACCTTATACGGTCCCTCAAATCGTGACTCGGTCACACAGCTCTTCCCTGGCAGTAACACCATAACCTGGGACCCAACCTGGAACTCTCTTGACATAGCTTTCTTGTCGTACAACTCTGACATCTTTTGCTGCGCCTCCTTCAAATGCTTTCCTGCTAGCTCTTTCGCCAATGCGAGACGCTCCTTAAATTTCTGCACATATTCGCTGACCGTTCTCACGGTCACTCCTGGCGCCCATTGCTCTCTCGGCATGGATAGAGGACTCCGTACCTCATGTCCATATACCAGTTGGAACGGTGAGAAACCCAGTGACTCCACTACAGCGTTCCGTATAGCAAACAATGCAGGGTACACTGCCTCATCCCACTCGGCTCCTTGTTCCGCACAGAACACTCTCAGAATGGTTTTCAGTGTGGAGTGATACCTTTCAAGCGCCCCTTGCGACTGCGGTCGGCAGGGCGACGACCGAATCTGAGTTACTCCCCAATTCGACACGGTCTGTCTAAACCACTTGGACTGAAATACACTCCCACAGTCCATCTGGATTTCCCTGGGCATTGCCACCCAAGAGAAAAAACGCTGCAACTGCCCGGCTACACCTTTTGAAGACAAGCATCGCATCGGGACTGCTTCCGGGAACCTTGTCGCCGCACACATGAAGGTCATCAGGTAGGTGTTTCCCTTTTTCGTCCGTGGCAATGGTCCTACCCCGTCGACCAACAGACGTTCAAACGCTGGCCCAAATGCAGGAACAGGGACTAGCGGGGCCTTTGGTATCGCTGGTACACTCTTTCCTGCTCTCTGACAAGGTAAACAAGTCTTACAGTGACGCCTCACATCGGCTTCCATACCCGGCCAGTAGAAATGGACCCTGATCTTGCGTAGAGTCTTGGTCATTCCCAGGTGACCTGCAGAATCCACAGAGTGCGACAGATCTAGCACTGCCACTCTGCACTGAGCAGACAACACTATCTGGTGCCTCATACCTAGTGATTCCTCTCTGGCCTCCATTCTCACAGGCCTCCATTGTCTCATCAGCATCCCATCTTGCAGACAAAAATGTGTGAAACTCTCAGGACCAGCACGTCCTCCTTTGGCCTCCCGAATCAACTATGGGAACTTCCCCTTCTGTAACTCCCCCAGACGAGCGCGGTCCACCCCAAGAGAACTGGCGAGGGTCACCTGTAGCTCACCACCCGGGTTGCCTTCGCCCTCCACCTGTTCTCCAAGTTCAACGAAGAGGTGATCGACCCCCAGGCTGTTAGACGTTTCTTCTTCAGCCACATCAGATCCACTCACTCCGTGCTCGTTGCACCGCCTTGAGATCACAGCGCATACAAGGAACGCCACCTCGGCGATTCCCTTCCCGTTCCCACAGGCGTCTAATACTCCGCCTGTCTCTCTGTAGTGCTCCAAGCACTCCTGGCCCTTCACGAGGTTAGGGAGGATACATCGTCCACAGGCGTCATTCCCAAGGATGACTTGCGCCTCCATCTTGGGCATTGAGGCGCAGACCCCTACCACTAGGGTTTGACAGCCATAATCAGAATCCAATGTTACCTTGTGTAGGGGCATCCTCATTGGGCTTCCCACAGTGGTCACAACAGCCACCCCCACACTGGTATTCTCATAATCCTCGGGGAACAGGGTTCTACTCACCAGGGTAAAATCAGCCCAGGTGTCCCTCAATATCTTCACAGGAACGGGGTCTGCCTCCCCCATCCTTACCGTCCCCTCACACAAGAACGAGTGAATTTTCTTCTCCACACATGGTACAGACTCACCCCGCACGTTCTCGGCCACTTGGTCCTGTTATGATCTCAGCCTGCAGGAAAAACGAGTCTCCCTCTTGAGAGTTATTCAGCAAGCCTGACCTGACTAGAAGGACCAGGAATCATAGAGGCGATAATACTTAGGTAAGATAGTTTGGTCGATTTAAATAACAATTTGAGATTATGGGCAATGAACAAGAAAACAGATAAATGACTGGATAGGAGATGTGGACAATTGGCTGGAGGCGTGAGGCTCGCTTCGGGAGGGCCCTGACCTCACTTGAGGCCAGACATCGTAGGGGGAAGACACGCTTCGTTGTGCTCCCGTCAGAAGGGGACCCCTAGCGATATAATCTCCAAGAGAAGAGAAGGTGCAGACGTTCCAGCTGTGGAATCGAGCTAGGAACGTTGTGGTGTCAAGTCCTGAACGGCGAGGAGAGAGTATTAAGCCGACCAGAGACATATTCATGGGCTGTGGAAACGCCCTGGGCACTCGCTGTCAGAGGGAAGGAGCGCCCTCGACCAGATGATCTGTGGTAAGCACGGTTTAAACCAGTTCATAGTGATTAGTTGTAATTGGTCGTGTGCCCAGCGACAGTAGCAATGTTTATTGTTAAGCTAAACCTGTTTTGGTAAGGCAGAAAGCCTGAAATATGAGAGTAGAGTGGGAGGAGCGCGGAGCGACATCCGTCTCCTTTGGGCGCTGACGGGCGACTGAGGGCCTGGCGGAGGGAGACCCTCACAGAGTGAGGAAGCCCGCCAGGCGAGTGGAGCATGGACCCCCCAACGGGGAAGTCCACTCTCACCATATGTAGAAGACAGATAGAGGCTGGAGGCAAAGATATTGTGTGATTATTTTGTTTATGTGTTAAAGGGGAACATTTTATTGGAGTGCAAATGGGTTGCAGGTTTGTCTTTGGGGAAGAAGTTGCTGAGAACTTCGAAGCCAGCACAGAAGGAGTAGTTGATGAGACTCCAAGGCAGTGGAGGAGAGGACCTCGAGCTGTGAGGAGGAGCAGTGAGGAGGAGTGTCGCATGCTTCTGTAGAGGTGGTGAAGCACCACAGTTGTTCGAGGAAACTTTAGGTTGCAGCAGCCAGGAGAGTTGTGGAGGACCCTAGTAGGACTAGAGAAGCACCATAATTGTTCAAGGAATTCATGTAGCAGCCTGGAGGAGCTGCAGAGGATCCTGTGGTTAAGCCCTGAGGAACCTGAAGTTATCAGGGTAGTGAACGAGTTCTAAATGATCACTTGTAGGGAGGCGATAGAGTGTTTGTCATTAGCATGAAGACGCAGTGCGAGGTGAGTGAGCGTTTGCCATTTTTTGTACCAGTTTATACTGATGTTTTGAGTTTACAGACGTAGGCGGGAGTACCTACAGATATATGTATTCTCAGACTGATAGAATGACCGATTGATTCGTTAAGTGGCACAGATCATGTTTACTGATACATATATGTATGTTATTGCATTCACATGCTGATTGCCTTGTACATGTTTTATAGGTATTGTGACGGTAAAGTAGTGGAGTATGGTGTTCGGCAGTCTTCCACTGGCAGATGTTAATGCCAGGTCACACATAAAATAAAAAAAGGTAAAAAAAATGGAAAAAAAAGAATGACGCTTGTTTGATAATCTGTGGTAAGGTAAGGGAAGAGACATGAAACCAATAATAAACAATGATATTTATTAACACTAAAAACAAATTGAAATAAAGGCAATACCTTGCTTAAGGTGCAAGACAACAAGTGGAAAAATAACTGAACATAAAATGAGTTACGTTAAAGGGAGGAGAAATGACTTACAATAATAAGTAAAATAATAATAGTGCTGGGAATATATGCGCCATCTGTAATCCTCTATTTGATCACACGAGTGAGTCAACTAGGTGTTCATAGCGTGAGAGCACGAGATATTCTGGCTGGAGAACTGCTGGGCGGTCCTGACATTGCCTTGGCGAGGAATGTGATTGGCGTAGGACTGAAGTGGTGTGTTCTCGAACGGCCAACGAGAATGCAGGATGACCATAACAGGTAGTTTGGTTGGGACTGTAAGTTTTGAAGTGGTCGTAGCGCCACCATGTGGCAGGAGTGGGGGAGGAGGGAGTTGCAGGTGCGTGTGGCTGTCT
>WNGS01117701.1:0-11033 GCA_020271785.1 Procambarus virginalis
GACAGTGGATTATCTTATAGAGAAAAGACAGTGATATTCTTATAGACAGGTGATTGTGACAGTTTTGTGGATAGGAGGCAATATTTTTTTGTATAGAGAGGAAACAGTGACAGGAAACAGTGACTTACGTACAGGATTTCATCATCTGTTCGTTCATCTAGCTTTCTATCCATGTATTTATACGTCTCTCTCTGTCTCTCTCTGTCTCTCTCTCTCTCTCTCTCTCTCTCTCTCTCTCTCTCTCTCTCTCTCTCTCTCTCCATATATATAACTCTTGCCTCATGTTTTTCTTTTTTAGTCTTGTTGATTATGCTTAAAGTTGTGTACAGTGACGTGTGTGTGTCTGTCTCGTGTGTTTGTCTGTTTCATGTGTGTGTCTGTCTGCTTAACGTTATGTTTCGAAAACATGAAAATTATGAAAATGAACATTCCTGAAAGACAACTTTGAATCCGGATAGATCCGCAGAGCCGCAAGAACGCACACAAACAGGAGAGGTCCCAGAACCCCGCCTCCAAGAACCCCAGGAATCCCCCCCCCCCCCTAGCGGCTGGCCTCGCCACAGAGTCCACCTCAATAGGGCGACCAGATGAGTTACTGGTCCTTAATTACTCGTCATTACCATTAACTGGCTCTTGGCCTCGTTTCTCTTAACTATCTTGCTTATTATTCGGGCCATTATCGATAGCAGGCAGTTATCACTGGCCATTTACAGATGCATGGCGATTACCATCGCGCTCAGCATCCACCAATGGTCTTGTTAGCGATGCCGGCGGTGGATGAACTGCGCAATCACCACAGTGGGTTTCATGGTATGTATGTATGTATGTATGTATGTATGTATGTATGTATGTATGTATGTATGTATGTATGTATGTTTTACGGGCTCATCATAGCCCGTGCTACTTAGAACTTCTTGTTCCAGGTAGCGAATCTTTAACAACAACAACAACGTATGTATGTATGTATGTATGTATGTATGTATGTATGTATGTAATGTATGGATGTATGTATGGATGGATGGGGATTTTACATGGGTTTTCCTCCTTACAACAAGACGCACATTTGAAAATACAATGTAACAATTAATTAACTAGGCCAGGGTGAGGGTGGGCAGTGATCGTGGGCTACAATGGTGGGCCGTGAATACAACACCCTTGTATAATACATTGAGCGATGTGCTGGTGATGAGGCAGGTCAATATTCAGTAATATACAGTACTGTATTAGTTACAGTTAACATACAGTAATATACAGTACTGTATTACAGTCAACATACAGTAATATACAGTATTGTATTAGTCAACATACAGTGATATACAGTATACACGTTTCATTGAATATGACAGCATATTCTGTATTGATTATTTTCTTATTTAGAGCTTCTGTCCCTCTAACTAGTGCTCTAGCATCTTGGTCTAATTATAAGAGGAGTTCTCCAAAGGTCATCTTCCTTCGAGGTGAAGAAATAAATAACTGTAGAATGTATTACACTTATTATAAAATTTACGCAACGTTTCGAACCAACATGGTTCATTCTCAAGTGATGAGGAAATACAAGACGTGTTAGATTTATACCAGTAAGGCGTCAGGTGAAGGCAAGTACACCTATACAAAATGGGACAAGAATAAAGGAAAAAAGCGAAAATAGGGGACGAAGTGCATACAAAGATTAATCAAGTGTAGTGGGCGTAGCATGTCGAGCAGTGTCTTCTATGTTGGCATCTTCATGTTCTGGTCTTGTTCTTACTCTCATGGTGGGTACAGTGAATAGTTCCGTGATTTGGGTGTTCATGGTAGGTTGTTCTGTTCTTATGTGAATTGCTTCAAGAATTTGTAATCTTCTTGCATCTTGGGTTTCATCTATTATACAGGTATTTTTGTTCTTGTCTCTCTCCCATGGTGTCTCCTACACTTGTCTCTCTCATGGTCCTACTGTCCCAGTGTCCCCTACACTTGTTCTCTCTGGTCCCACTGCTCCTCTGGTGTCCTCTACTCTTGTCTCTCTCCCATGGTGTCTCCTACACTTGTCTCTCTCCCATGGTGTCCCCTACCCTTGTCTCTCTCCCATGGTGTCCTCTACTCTTAGGTCTCTCTCCCATGGTCTCCCCTACACTTGTCTCTCTCCCATGGTGTCCCCTACACCTTGTCTCTCTCCCATGGTGTCCTCTACTCTTGTCTCTCTCACCACGTCTGAACCTCCCATGGGGCCCTGAGGTCTGGCTGCTGGGGGCCCTGAGGTCTGGCTGCTGGGGGCCTGAGGTCTGGCTGCTGGGGGCCCGGAGGTCTGGCTGCTGGGGGCCCTGAGGTTGGCTGCTGGGGGCCCGGAGGTCAGGCTGCTGGGGGCCTGGAGGTCTGGCTGCTGGGGGCCCTGAGGTCTGGCTGCTGGGGGCCCGGAGGTCAGGCTGCTGGGGGCCTGAGGTCTGGCTGCTGGGGGCCCTGAGGTCTGGCTGCTGGGGGCCCTGAGGTCTGGCAGCTGGGGGCCCTGATGTCTGGCTGCTGGGGGCCCTGAGGTCCTGGCTGCTGGGGGCCCGGAGGTCTGGCTGCTGGGGGCCCTGAGGTCTGGCTGCTGGGGCCCTGAGGTCTGGCTGCTGAGGGCTCGGAGGTCTGGCTGCTGGGGGCCCGGAGGTCTGGCTGCTGGGGGCCCGGAAGTCAGGCTGCTGGGGGCCCTGAGGTCTGGCTGCTGGAAGCCCTGAGGTCAGGCTGCTGGGGGCCCGGAGATCTGGCTGCTGAGGCCCCAGAAGTCAGGCTGCTGGGGGCCCTGAGGTCTGGCTGCTGGGGGCCCTGAGGTCTGGCTGCTGGGGGCCCTGAGGTCTGGCTGCTGGGGCCCTGAGGTCTGGCTGCTGGGGCCCGGAGGTCTGGCTGCTGGGGGCCCGGAAGTCAGGCTGCTGGGGGCCCTGAGGTCTGGCTGCTGGGGGCCCTGAGGTCAGGCTGCTGGGGGCCCGGAGGTCTGGCTGCTGGGGGCCCGGAAGTCAGGCTGCTGGGGGCCCTGAGGTCTGGCTGCTGGGGGCCCTGAGGTCAGGCTGCTGGGGGCCCGGAGGTCTGGCTGCTGGGGGCCCGGAAGTCAGGCTGCTGGGGGCCCTGAGGTCAGGCTGCTGGGGGCCCGGAGGTCTGGCTGCTGGGGGCCCGGAAGTCAGGCTGCTGGGGGCCCTGAGGTCTGGCTGCTGGGGGCCCTGAGGTCAGGCTGCTGGGGGCCCGGAGGTCTGGCTGCTGGGGGCCCGGAAGTCAGGCTGCTGGGGGCCCTGAGGTAAGGCTGCTGGGGGCCCGGAGGTCTGGCTGCTGGGGGCCCTGAGGTCTGGCTGCTGGGGGCCCGGAGGTCTGGCTGCTGGGGGCCCTGAGGTCTGGCTGCTGGGGGCCCTGAGGTCTGGCTGCTGGGGGCCCTGAGGTCTGGCTGCTGGGGCCCTTGTGGTCAGGCTGCTGGGGGCCCGGAGGTCTGGCTGCTGGGGGCCCTGAGGTCTGGCTGCTGGGGCCCGGAGGTCTGGCTGCTGGGGGCCCGGAAGTCAGGCTGCTGGGGGCCCTGAGGTCTGGCTACTGGGGGCCCTGAGGTCAGGCTGCTGGGGGCCCGGAGGTCTGGCTGCTGGGGGCCCGGAAGTCAGGCTGCTGGGGGCCCTGAGGTCTGGCTACTGGGGGCCCGGAGGTCAGGCTGCTGGGGGCCCGGAGGTCTGGCTGCTGGGGGCCCTGTGGTCAGGCTGCTGGGGGCCCGGAGGTCTGGCTGCTGGGGGCCCTGAGGTCAGGCTGCTGGGGGCCCGGAGGTCTGGCTGCTGGGGGCCCGGAAGTCAGGCTGCTGGGGGCCCTGAGGTCTGGCTGCTGGGGGCCCTGAGGTCAGGCTGCTGGGGGCCCGGAGGTCTGGCTGCTGGGGGCCCGGAAGTCAGGCTGCTGGGGGCCCTGAGGTCAGGCTGCTGGGGGCCCGGAGGTCTGGCTGCTGGGGGCCCTGAGGTCTGGCTGCTGGGGGCCCGGAGGTCTGGCTGCTGGGGGCCCTGAGGTCTGGCTGCTGGGGGCCCTGAGGTCTGGCTGCTGGGGGCCCTGAGGTCTGGCTGCTGGGGGCCCTTGAGGTCAGGCTGCTGGGGGCCCGGAGGTCTGGCTGCTGG
This sequence comes from Procambarus virginalis, assembly GCA_020271785.1. NCBI lineage: Eukaryota > Metazoa > Arthropoda > Malacostraca > Decapoda > Cambaridae > Procambarus > Procambarus virginalis. Next base: position 4,086 of record WNGS01117701.1, read on the forward strand.
GGGCCCGGAAGTCTGGCTGCTGGGGGCCCTGAGGTCAGGCTGCTGGGGGCCCGGAGGTCTGGCTGCTGGGGCCCGGAAGTCAGGCTGCTGGGGGCCCTGAGGTCTGGCTGCTGGGGGCCCTGAGGTCTGGCTGCTGGGGGCCCTGAGGTCTGGCTGCTGGGGGCCCGGAGGTCTGGCTGCTGGGGGCCCTGAGGTCTGGCTGCTGGGGGCCCGGAGGTCTGGCTGCTGGGGGCCCGGAGGTCTGGCTGCTGGGGGCCCGGAGGTCTGGCTGCTGGGGGCCCTGAGGTCTGGCTGCTGGGGGCCCGGAGGTCTGGCTGCTGGGGGCCCGGAAGTCAGGCTGCTGGGGCCCGGAGGTCTGGCTGCTGGGGGCCCGGAGGTCTGGCTGCTGGGGGCCCTGAGGTCTGGCTGCTGGGGGCCCGGAAGTCTGGCTGCTGGGGGCCCGGAGGTCTGGCTGCTGGGGGCCCTGAGGTCAGGCTGCTGGGGGCCTGGAGGTCTGGCTGCTAGGGGCCCTGAGGTCAGGCTGCTGGGGGCCCGGAGGTCTGGCTGCTGGGGGCCCGGAGTCTGGCTGCTGGGGCCCCTGAGGTCAGGCTGCTGGGGGCCCGGAGGTCTGGCTGCTGGGGGCCCGGAAGTCAGGCTGCTGGGGGCCCTGAGGTCTGGCTGCTGGGGGCCCGGAGGTTTGGCTGCTGGGGGCCCGGAAGTCAGGCTGCTGGGGGCCCTGAGGTCAGGCTGCTGGGGGCCCGGAGGTCTGGCTGCTGGGGGCCCTGAGGTCAGGCTGCTGGGGGCCGGAGGTCTGGCTGCTGGGGGCCCGGAAGTCAGGCTGCTGGGGGCCCTGAGGTCTGGCTGCTGGGGGCCCTGAGGTCAGGCTGCTGGGGGCCCGGAGGTCTGGCTGCTGGGGGCCCGGAAGTCAGGCTGCTGGGGGCCCTGAGGTCAGGCTGCTGGGGCCCGGAGGTCTGGCTGCTGGGGGCCCTGAGGTCTGGCTGCTGGGGGCCCGGAGGTCTGGCTGCTGGGGGCCCTGAGGTCTGGCTGCTGGGGCCCTGAGGTCTGGCTACTGGGGGCCCTGAGGTCTGGCTGCTGGGGGCCCTTGTGGTCAGGCTGCTGGGGGCCCGGAGGTCTGGCTGCTGGGGGCCCGGAAGTCTGGCTGCTGGGGGCCCTGAGGTCAGGCTGCTGGGCCCCGGAAGTCTGGCTGCTGGGGGCTCGGAAGTCAGGCTGCTGGGGGCCCTGAAGTCTGGCTGCTGGGGGCCCTGAGGTCTGGCTGCTGGGGGCCCTGAGGTCTGGCTGCTGGGGGCCCTGAGGTCTGGCTGCTGGGGGCCCTGAGGTCTGGCTGCTGGGGGCCCGGAGGTCTGGCTGCTGGGGGCCCGGAGGTCTGGCTGCTGGGGGCCCGGAGGTCTGGCTGCTGGGGGCCCTGAGGTCTGGCTGCTGGGGGCCCGGAGGTCTGGCTGCTGGGGGCCCTGAAGTCAGGCTGCTGGGGTCCCGGAGGTCTGGCTGCTGGGGGCTCGGAGGTCTGGCTGCTGGGGGCCCTGAGGTCTGGCTGCTGGGGGCCCGGAAGTCAGGCTGCTGGGGGCCCGGAGGTCTGGCTGCTGGGGGCCCTGAGGTCAGGCTGCTGGGGGCCTGGATGTCTGGCTGCTAGGGCCCTGAGGTCAGGCTGCTGGGGGCCCGGAGGTCTGGCTGCTGGGGGCCCGGAAGTCTGGCTGCTGGGGGCCCTGAGGTCAGGCTGCTGGGGGCCCGGAGGTCTGGCTGCTGGGTGCCCGGAAGTCAGGCTGCTGGGGGCCCAGAGGTCTGGCTGCTGGGGGCCCGGAGGTTTGGCTGCTGGGTGCCCGGAAGTCAGGCTGCTGGGGGCCCTGAGGTCAGGCTGCTGGGGGCCCGGAGGTCTGGCTGCTGGGGGCCCTGAATTCAGGCTGCTGGGGGCCTTGAGGTCTGGCTGCTGGGGGCCCGGAAGTCTGGCTGCTGGGGGCCGGAAGTCAGGCTGCTGGGGGCCCTGAGGTCTGGTTGCTGGGGGCCCTGAGGTCTGGCTGCTGGGGGCCCTGAGGTCTGGCTGCTGGGGGCCCGGAGGTCTGGCTGCTGGGGGCCCTGAGGTCTGGCTGCTGGGGCCCGGAGGTCTGGCTGCTGGGGGCCCGGAGGTCTGGCTGCTGGGGGCCGGAGGTCTGGCTGCTGGGGGCCCTGAGGTCTGGCTGCTGGGGGCCCGGAGGTCTGGCTGCTGGGGGCCCGGAAGTCAGGCTGCTGGGGTCCCGGAGGTCTGGCTGCTGGGGGCCCGGAGGTCTGGCTGCTGGGGGCCCTGAGGTCTGGCTGCTGGGGGCCCGGAAGTCTGGCTGCTGGGGGCCCGGAGGTCTGGCTGCTGGGGGCCCGGAAGTCAGGCTGCTGGGGTCCCGGAGGTCTGGCTGCTGGGGGCCCGGAGGTCTGGCTGCTGGGGGCCCGAGGTCTGGCTGCTGGGGGCCCTGAGGTCTGGCTGCTGGGGGCCCGGAGGTCTGGCTGCTGGGGGCCCGGAGGTCTGGCTGCTGGGGGCCCGGAGGTCTGGCTGCTGGGGGCCCTGAGGTCTGGCTGCTGGGGGTGCGGAGGTCTGGCTGCTGGGGGCCCGGAAGTCAGGCTGCTGGGGTCCCGGAGGTCTGGCTGCTGGGGGCCCGGAGGTCTGGCTGCTGGGGGCCCTGAGGTCTGGCTGCTGGGGGCCCGGAAGTCTGGCTGCTGGGGGCCGGAAGTCTGGCTGCTGGGGGCCCTGAGGTCAGGCTGCTGGGGCCCTGAGGTCTGGCTACTGGGGGCCCGGAGGTCTGGCTGCTGGGGCCCGGAAGTCAGGCTGCTGGGGGCCCTGAGGTCTGGCTGCTGGGGGCCCTGAGGTCTGGCTGCTGGGGGCCCGGAAATCAGGCTGCTGGGGGCCCTGAGGTCTGGCTGCTGGGGGCTTTGAGGTCTGGCTGCTGGGGGCCCGGAAGTCTGGCTGCTGGGGGCCCTGAGGTCAGGCTGCTGGGGGCCCGGAGGTCTGGCTGCTGGGGGACCCTGAGGTCTGGCTGCTGGGGCCCTGAGGTCTGGCTGCTGGGGGCCCTGAGGTCAGGCTGCTGTGGGCCCGGAGGTCTGGCTGCTGGGGACCCTGAGGTCTGGCTGCTGGGGGCCCTGAGGTCTGGCTGCTGGGGGCCCTGAGGTCAGGCTGCTGGGGGCCCGGAGGTCTGGCGCTGGGGACCCTGAGGTGTGGCTGCTGGGGGCCTGAGGTCAGGCTGCTGGGGGCCCGGAGGTCTGGCTGCTGGGGGCCCTGAGGTCTGGCTGCTGGGGGCCCGGAGGTCTGGCTGCTGGGGGCCCCGGAGGTCTGGCTGCTGGGGGCCCGGAGGTCTGGCTGCTGGGGACCCGGAGCTCTGGCTGCTGGGGGCCCGGCCCGGAGGTCTGGCTGCTGGGGGCCCGGCCCGGAGGTCTGGCTGCTGGGGGCCCTGAGGTCTGGCTGCTGGGGGCCCGGAGGTCTGGCTGCTGGGGGCCCTGAGGTCTGGCTGCTGGGGGCCCGGAGGTATGGCTGCTGGGGGCCCGGAGGTCTGGCTGCTGGGGGCCCGGAGGTCTGGCTGCTGGGGGCCCTGAGGTCTGGCTGCTGGGGGCCCGGAGGTCTGGCTGCTGGGGGCCCGGAAGTCGGCTGCTGGGGGCCCGGAGGTCTGGCTGCTGGGGGCCCGGAGGTCTGGCTGCTGGGGGCCCTGAGGTCTGGCTGCAACATCATTAGAGCTCACATTGCAACATCATTAGAGCTCACATTGTAACATCATTAGAGAGCTCACATTGCAACATCATTAGAGCTCACATTGCAACATCATTAGAGGTCACATTGCAACATCATTAGAGAGCTCACATTGCAACATCATTAGAGAGCTCACATTGCAACATCATTAGAGCTCCCATTGCAACATCATTAGAGAGCTCACATTGCAACATCATTAGAGCTCACATTGCAACATCATTAGAGAGCTCACATTGCAACATCATTAGAGCTCACATTGCAACATCATTAGAGAGCTCACATTGCAACATCATCAAAGCCTGAAATGCCGTCATATTTAAACAAATATGCTTAATGGAACGGTTGCTGTCCAAGTATACATATATATGACTCAGCAGTGGCTCAACAGTGTCATGTAGCCAGTGTGAACAGTGACGAGGACCGCCAGAGTCAAACGTGACGAGGACCGCCAGTGTCAACAGTGACGAGGACCGCCAGGGTCAACAGTGACGAGGGCCGCCAGGGTCAACAGTGACGAGGGCCGCCAGTGTGAACAGTGACGAGGGCCGCCAGTGTCAACAGTGACGAGGGCCGCCAGTGTGAACAGTGACGAGGACCGCCAGGGTCAACAGTGACGAGGGCCGCCAGGGTCAACAGTGACGAGGGCCGCCAGGGTCAACAGTGACGAGGACCGCCAGGGTCAACAGTGACGAGGGCCGCCAGTGTCAAAAGTGACGAGGGCCGCCAGTGTCAACAGTGACGAGGGCCGCCAGTGTCAACAGTGACGAGGACCGCCAGTGTCAACAGTGACGAGGGCCGCCAGTGTCAACAGTGACGAGGACCGCCAGAGTCAACAGTGACGAGGACCGCCAGGGTCAACAGTGACGAGGGCCGCCAGTGTCAACAGTGACGAGGGCCGCCAGAGTCAACAGTGACGAGGGCCGCCAGTGTCAACAGTGACGAGGGCCGTCAGTGTCAACAGTGACGAGGGCCGCCAGTGTGAACAGTGACGAGGGCCGCCAGGGTCAACAGTGACGAGGACCGCCAGTGTCAACAGTGACGAGGGCCGCCAGTGTCAACAGTGACGAGGGCCGCCAGTGTCAACAGTGACGAGGGCCGCCAGTGTCAACAGTGACGAGGACCGCCAGTGTCAACGTGACGAGGACCGCCAGTGTCAACAGTGACGAGGACCGCCAGGGTCAACAGTGACGAGGGCCGCCAGAGTCAAACGTGACGAGGGCCGCCAGGGTCAACAGTGACGAGGACCGCCAGGGTCAACAGTGACGAGGGCCGCCAGGGTCAACAGTGACGAGGGCCGCCAGAGTGAACAGTGACGAGGGCCGCCAGTGTGAACAGTGACGAGGACCGCCAGTGTCAACAGTGACGAGGACCGCCAGGGTCAACAGTGACGAGGGCCGCCAGGGTCAACAGTGACGAGGGCCGCCAGGGTCAACAGTGACGAGGACCGCCAGGTCAACAGTGACGAGGGCCGCCAGTGTCAACAGTGACGAGGGCCGCCAGTGTCAACAGTGACGAGGACCGCCAGGGTCAACAGTGACGAGGACCGCCAGTGTCAACAGTGACGAGGGCCGCCAGTGTCAACAGTGACGAGGGCCGCCAGTGTCAACAGTGACGAGGACCGCCAGGGTCAACAGTGACGAGGGCCGCCAGAGTCAACAGTGACGAGGGCCGCCAGTGTCAACAGTGACGAGGGCCGCCAGAGTCAACAGTGACGAGGACCGCCAGGTCAACAGTGACGAGGACCGCCAGAGTCAACAGTGACGAGGGCCGCCAGTGTCAACAGTGACGAGGGCCGCCAGTGTCAACAGTGACGAGGCCGCCAGAGTCAACAGTGACGAGGGCCGCCAGAGTCAACAGTGACGAGGGCCGCCAGAGTCAACAGTGACGAGGGCCGCCAGTGTCAACAGTGACGAGGGCCGCCAGAGTCAACAGTGACGAGGGCCGCCAGAGTCAACAGTGACGGGCCGCCAGAGTCAACAGTGACGAGGGCCGCCAGAGTCAACAGTGACGAGGGCCGCCAGAGTCAACAGTGACGAGGGCCGCCAGAGTCAACAGTGACGAGGGCCGCCAGAGTCAACAGTGACGAGGGCCGCCAGAGTCAACAGTGACGAGGGCCGCCAGGGTCAACAGTGACGAGGGCCGCCAGAGTCAACAGTGACGAGGCCGCCAGAGTCAACAGTGACGAGGGCCGCCAGAGTCAACAGTGACGAGGGCCGCCAGAGTCAACAGTGACGAGGGCCGCCAGGGTCAACAGTGACGAGGGCCGCCAGAGTCAACAGTGACGAGGCCGCCAGAGTCAACAGTGACGAGGGCCGCCAGGGTCAACAGTGACGAGGGCCGCCAGAGTCAACAGTGACGAGGACCGCCAGAGTCAACAGTGACGAGGACCGCCAGGGTCAACAGTGACGAGGGCCGCCAGAGTCAACAGTGACGAGGGCCGCCAGTCAACAGTGACGAGGGCCGCCAGTGTCAACAGTGACGAGGACCGCCAGAGTCAACAGTGACGAGGGCCGCCAGAGTCAACAGTGACGAGGGCCGCCAGAGTCAACAGTGACGAGGGCCGCCAGGGTCAACAGTGACGAGGACCGCCAGAGTCAACAGTGACGAGGCCGCCAGTGTCAACAGTGACGAGGGCCGCCAGAGTCAACAGTGACGAGGGCCGCCAGGGTCAACAGTGACGAGGGCCGCCAGAGTCAACAGTGACGAGGGCCGCCAGAGTCAACAGTGACGAGGGCCGCCAGGGTCAACAGTGACGAGGGCCGCCAGAGTCAACAGTGACGAGGGCCGCCAGAGTCAACAGTGACGAGGGCCGCCAGGGTCAACAGTGACGAGGGCCGCCAGAGTCAACAGTGACGAGGGCCGCCAGAGTCAACAGTGACGAGGGCCGCCAGAGTCAACAGTGACGAGGGCCGCCAGAGTCAACAGTGACGAGGGCCGCCAGAGTCAACAGTGACGAGGGCCGCCAGAGTCAACAGTGACGAGGACCGCCAGAGTCAACAGTGACGAGGGCCGCCAGAGTCAACAGTGACGAGGGCCGCCAGAGTCAACAGTGACGAGGACCGCCAGAGTCAACAGTGACGAGGACCGCCAGAGTCAACAGTGACGAGGGCCGCCAGAGTCAACAGTGACGAGGGCCGCCAGTGTCAACAGTGACGAGGGCCGCCAGTGTCAACAGTGACGAGGCCGCGCCAGTGTCAACAGTGACGAGGACCGCCAGAGTCAACAGTGACGAGGGCCGCCAGAGTCAACAG
>WNGS01117702.1:0-11635 GCA_020271785.1 Procambarus virginalis
AATCTCAAAAACAAAAAAATCGCCTCAGTGGGTGAGTTAACCCTCCCGGAAACAACACTGGTGTCTTCGGTCTCTTTTTTAGACTCTGTCTAGTCTTTTACCGCCATTCCAATCAACGCCAGCTGTATAACACACCATGATTCTCCACCCTGGGGGTTTCTTCTGCTTATTGTTTCAATGGCTCCAACTAAGACCAACGTGAATCGTAGAGATCCTCTCCTAAGGAGGCGGCCACTGCTTTTACTTCAAACCAGAAATTATAATAGTCTCCCTAAATAGTTTATAAATAAAGGGACTCATCTGTATTCTGGTATAAGAAAACGACTTATGTCCAAAGAATACATAAGAGAATAAAGAAATTTATCTTCCACCTATTCAGAATTGGAAAATAAAACAAAATATAAAATATGGATAATTAATGATCAGTTGGAAAAATTATCCACATTTTCTTACATTGATAATAACAATGGTTGTTACATTTGTATAAAATGTAATGCCATGTATATATCATTCCAGAAAATAATAGATCATGAGTGTAAGAGAGCATCATTTGAAATACTTCGATCTACATTAAATAGAATTAATGAAATATTATATATAATAAAAGCAATGAAAAAAAGCATGATATGATGATGATGATGATGATGATGATGATGGTGGTGGTAAATCTTTTGGAGAGTCATTTGAAGATTTATCCTTTTGTTAAAAAACAAGTATGAAAATGTTAGGGATGGAATATTAAGAAATAAACAATTTTCATAAACGAAGGGTTTAGATTGAAGAATGATATCATTCCAATTATGGAGTGTAACTGCTGTGAAGTAAAATTTCCACTTCCAAAGTATGGAGATGATATACTAAAGATAATCGAGTTACATAAGAATGAAGTGAAACCCAAATGCTCTCCAAAGAATATGAATTTGTCAGAATCTTTTAAACTAATACTGGCACATTTAAATCACATAATTCATAACCAATCTCTGTACAAGAATTATAATATAAATAAGAATTCATTATCTAGAATTATCCTACAAAAAATCATTTCATCTGGATTTATACATCAAGATAAACGGGAAGTTTTAGAAGACTACTTTTTAGGTAGGACAATTTGGGATTTATTCCCAAAGAAGAACAACAAGAGATTCCAAAAATATGACGGTTTCCCAGTAATAAAGATTAGAAAAAAAATCCAACAAGCCCATCATCATCATATCAAATTGTATCAGGAGAGGAAATAATAAAAAAAAAAAACTTCCGAGGCTAAAACAACTACTAACATTACTGAATCAGCAACTACATCATTATTATCCCTAGAGACAAATAATGATAATGATAATAAGGATAATGAAGATGATAGAAAAAGAAGAACCAGCAGTAGTAACAGCAGCACCAGCAGCAACAGCAGCACTGACAGCAACAGCAGCAGAAGCGGCAGCAGCACCACCAGCACCAGCGGCAGCAACAGCAGCTGCAACAGTAGTAATAATAGCAGAAGTAGAAGTGGCAACAGAAGAGGCATTAGTAGCAGCAGAGGCATTAGTAGAAGAAGAGGCATTAGCAGCAGAAGAGGCATTAGCAGCAGAAGAGGCAGCAGCAGTAGTAGTAGTAGTAATAATAAGAATAATGATGATGGCGGTGGCGGTAGTGGTGGTGATAACAGTAAAGAAGATAATAATGAACATGATACAGACAATAATGAAGAATTAGGGACAAACAAAGATAAATCTACTACTACTACACCACTGCCACTAGTACCACCACCACCACCACCAATACTACTACCCTGACCACCATCGTTGCCACTGCTGTTGCTGCACCTGCTGCTTTGGAATTTGATGAAGAAGAATCAGTTTTGGAAAATAAGGTGAAGAAGAATACAACAACATTAAAAGAATTGCAAACAAAACTCAGGAAAATGGAGTTCATCATATTCAACAACACCAACACCACACCAACAACAACAACCAGCAACAACAACAACACAACAACAACAACAACAGCAACAACGACAACAACAACAACAACAACAGCAACAACATGGAGAAGAATATATTTTTGGTCAAATTCCTGATTTGATGGATGTAGTCATTTCCTCAGAAACTAACACCACAAGAGGAGGAGGAAAAAACAACAACAACATTTATTTGCCATCTACTTCAAGCTCAAATCATCAACTAATATCAGAAACCACCAATTTACCAGCAGCCAATTTGAAGTGTAATTATCATCAACCTAACATGCAAATTGAAGAAGAAGAAGAAGAAGAAAAAAAGAAACAGATTTGAATTTTATAATTGAAACATATTGTAAAACAAGTGAATCAATTAATAATGATTATCAACAACTAATGGTGTCGTTTCCTGAAAATACAATATCAAGTTCAGGTTGGAATGAAGATGCATATGTTCAACAACAACAACAACAACAACAACAACAACAATTATTGGTACCTGAAGATCAACAGCTTTCAAATACATGCTACAATGTACCTCTGGTAAATGATAATGTAAATTTATATCAAGAACATTCATTGACATTCCTTGATTCAACAGTGTCACTATCTATCTCAGGAGCAGGATCCACATCTGGAAATCCATTACCCACTTTGGATTCATCACAACAACAACAACCACAACAACAACAACAATTATTGGTATCGAAAGATCAACAGCTTTCAAATATAAATACATGCTACAATGCACTTGCGGTAGATGATGATGTAAATTTAAAGCATGAACATTCATTACCATTCCTTGTACCAACAGTGTCGCCATCTATCTCAGGAGCAGGATCCACATCTGGAAATCCATCATCAACTTTGGATTTATCACATCAACAACAACCACAACAACAACAACAACAACAACAATTATTGGTATCGAAAGATCAACAGGTTTCAAATACATGCTACAATGTACCTCTGGTAAATGATAATGTAAATTTATATCAAGAACATTCATTGACATTCCTTGATCCAATATCTATCTCAGGAGCAGGATCCACATCTGGAAATCCATTACCCACTTTGGATTCATCACATCAACAACAACCACAACAACAACAACAACAACAATTATTGGTATCGAAAGATCAACAGCTTTCAAATACAAATACATGCTACAATGCACTTGCGGTAGATGATGATGTAAATTTAAAGCATGAACATTCATTACCATTCCTTGTACCAACAGTGTCGCCATCTATCTCAGGAGCAGGATCCACATCTGGAAATCCATCATCCACTTTGGATTTATCACATCAACAACAACAACAACAACAACAATTATTGGTGTCGCCATCTTCTATCTCAGGAGGAGGATCCACATCTGGAAATCCATCATCCACTTTGGATTTATCACATCAACAACAACAACAACAACAATTATTGGTATCGAAAGATCAACACAATGCACTTCCGGTAGATGATCATTCATTGCCATTCCTTGTACCAACTGTGTCACCATCTATCTCAGGAGCATTATCCACATCTGGAAACCCATCATCCACTTTGGGAGATGACAAAATAACAAGGAAGCGGAAAAAAAAAGAAAGGAAGACGAAAAAGAAGGAAGAAAAGAAGAAAAAGAAGGAAGAAAAGAAAAAAAAGAAGGAAGAGAAGAAGAAAAATGATGAATGAAAAATAAACCTTGTCTAAAGCAAGTGAAGAAGTATGTAATAAATAAAAAGGATACATTGTTCAGTTAAACCATTTACTGTATATATATATTTTTAGTACAAATTAACAAATTTATAGTAATGTATCTTCTAAAGAATTGGAATCTGCTGAAGCTCAAGTGCAACTATAATAGTATGAAATATTTTTACCATATGCAGCAAAAATAGAGCATATAGTCCTTCGAATGTAGAGGCTGGAGCTAGAGTGGGCCTTGGGAGCCGCACCCAAATGCTGTGGGAAAGGAGAAAGTGGATAAACGGCTGAGGAAATCAACACCCACTGTGAGAGGTTGACATGTCAATCCCCATCGTTTCTCAAAGTTTTTATGATAAGTTGATAAATGTTTGTCCCAATTGAATATTATGTGATGGTCACTGTGACAGTTAGGGAATATCTTAGTTCATTTGATCCCCAATAAAAACCATTTGTTACAATCACTACACTGTTGTTGATAAAATTGTTTTGGTCACTAACACAAAATGGTGAATATGATAAACACACCAGTTTGATAGTTTGGAAAGAGATCATTTGAATATATAATCTTAGATGAGGAAAAGTTGTAGTTTAAAAAACAATTCATACATGAAGGTGAGAACATATAATGAATTTCTTCTGTTCATTGAATAAAATGTTTCTTTATTGAAATTTGTTTCTCTAGTCTTCCTCCCCTTTATTGCCAATATTCTCCCCCAAAAGGGGAATTCTTTAATTTTATATACTTTGGTCGATAAAAGGCCCGGGGATTTTATATACTCTGATATATAAAACGTCAAAAAAGTATATAAAATTATCAATTGCATATAAAATTAAAGGTTCCACCATAATAAAGTCATCCAAGACTCTTCTTAGAAATTAGAAGAAGTATTATCATGAGGAAGAGGAGGTTGTGTGAGAGAATCGAAAAATCATCACAGCTTTTAAGCTACAACCCCCCCCCCCCCCCAAAAAAAAATATATATATAATACCAGGAAAGCACCAGTATCTGACTCTTTATCCACTCTGTGCTATGCTCCTCACGACGCCTGGGTTGGCCTCCTAAACACTATAGTGCACTGAGAGCATGGATGAAGATCATGAGACGTTCCTCTTCCAACCCGTCCTCACACAAGACAGCACATATATGACTTAATGCTTAAAGTCCATATGTTGAATGTGATTTAGTACATATGTGGTATATTCCGAGTTAACTTTTTTACCAAGGCCCAAACTCTTCATCACGTACCAATTTACGTCTCACAGTACCCGTCCATCAACGTAGATAGCAGAATAGTCGTGATTGGTTCACATATAATGAAAATTGTAGTTTTCAGGACCCACATGGGTTGTGAAATTTACCTACTATTGTCCATGCTCTTAGAATATTACAAATCAGCTACATCCTATTGAAGGCTCGTAGTTTTGTTTTGAGAAATATTAGTTGTTCTTAGTAAATTATAATAAGCACTATAAATTATTACATAGAATTACAGTGCTTCACCAATCAATATAATATACAATAGTTTGTGCCTTAAAAATATTTAAAGAATGTTCTGTAGGAACGCTAACAGAAAACGATGTTATGTTTTCTATGGGGTAAACTACTGCAAATGGTGTGGTGTCTACTATATATCAACTATAGGATGCGTATAGGGTCCACTAAAACCTGTTAGGTGGGTAAGGGGTCCAATACCACCCGCAGGATGGGTATGGGGGTCACATCCACCCACAGGATGGGTATGGGGTCCAATACCATCCACTGGATGTGTATGGCGTCCACTACCACCGACAGGATGTGCATGGGGCTCACAACCACCCACAGGATGGGTATGGGGTCCAATACCACTCACAGGATGAGTATGGCGTCCACTGTCACCCACTGGATGGGTATGGGGCTCCAACCACCCACAGGATGGGTATGGGGTCCAATACCACCCACAGGATGAGTATGGCGTCCACTACCACCCACAGAATGTGTATGGGGCTCACAACCACCCACAGGATGGGTATGGGGTCCAATACCACCCACAGGATGAGTATGGCGTCCACTGTCACCCACTGGATGGGTATGGGGCTCCAACCACCCACAGGATGGGTATGGGGTCCAATACCACCCACAGGATGAGTAGGGCGTCCACTATCACCCACTGGATGGGTATGGGGCTCCAACCACCCACAGGATGGGTATGGGGTCCAATACCACCCACAGGATGAGTATGGGGTCCAATAAATTATGTAAAACTAAAATTATGTAAAACTAAAATTATGTAAAACTAAACACTACCTGATAAATTCCCTGTAACCTACCTTACCCCTCTATTGTCAACCCATGTCTTATTTTTTTATTCAACGCTGTTTGTCTACATATTGTATTTGTGCTGGTTTTTCAGTCATGTTCCCCCCTTTTTTTATCTTTATTTGTATCTGTTCTCAAAACATTTTATTCTTTTTGCTCAATTAGTATTAAGTTTTAGATATTAATGTTTTCTTGCCCGAAACGCATTGCGTAATAGTGGCTTTAGGCATTGTATGTACTAGCTCTATCTATAAATCGATCCACTTATGTAAAATCACTTTATGTATGTACCTTTTCTGAATAAACATATTTATTTATTTATTTATAATAACACCCACTGGATGTGTATGGCGGCCATTGCCGCCCAGAGGGTCGCTATGAAGTCAACTACCGCCTATAGTGTTTGTATAGTGTCCACTACCGCCCATAGTATTATTATGGGGTCCACTACCCCTCATAGGGTCGGTATGGGGGTCCATTACTACCCACAGGGTGTCTGGGGTCTATTTTGGCAATACTGCTTTTCCAATCTCATTTGTTGTTCAATGTAAAATATATGTTGCTCGACTTGCAACAATTTATATATCTATATATGTATATAGTATAGTGCCTTTGCAATAATGTACCAATGTGTGTATTTTCATAACCCATTTTAAATTGTTGAAAAATAAATAACTACATTGTGAATGCAAGTCAATGTTTACATGCTAAATCAGAGTTGCCAGATTCTGTTTAAAATAGCAAATTGTGCTTATTTTCAAAGCTTGAGTGTTTAGCTTTAAAGTAGTTAAAGCTACGAATTTCGCAATTTGCTATGTACTTTAGTGTACTATTTTAAAATAAGGTTGGTTTTTAATCTGCAAGTCATATGAATCTCAAAAAAAGTATATTATTAACAATCTCATCTCCATAGTTCACTAGTTTCTACAAATCAGACCTGGTAACTCCTTAGGCCAAGTACTGGAGGACTTAACTCATACACAATGTGTGGGAAGCTATTAGTCTCTTTAAAGAAGTCATCTCGACAGGATCTTCCAGCTCCAGCTATAAAACTTCAGCACACATGGATCATCCTGGTACATCAAACGGTAAGAAATTAATAAACTGTACAAAGTTTTATGATAGAACATTTGTTACAGAATTGTCCCTGTCAGGGACAATTCAGTCCCCTGCCCTATGTGTACTCCATCACATAGTGACGGAGTATGTGGGAATAATTTTGTTGACAGTGTCCATTTTGTCAATTCTACAACAGCAGATAATAAGAATTCCCAGAGATACTTGTAACTTGAGATACTTGGTTTGGTTTGGTTAAGTTAGGTTAGGTTAGGTTAGCCTAACCCAGTAAATCCTCCCCGGCCAGGATATGAACCCAGGACAAAGTGCTCGTGAAATGCCAGACATTTGCAAATATGAGGATGTGGTTGATTATATTATATTCTCTTCTATATCATAGATGTTCAGTATATGAAAAATATTTTAGACCTAAAAATGGACCCCTGAGGTACTCAACTTACCACATTTCTTCATATTCATTCCCATTTAGTATGACCCTTTGCTCTCTGTTTTAACTATTGTTTTGTCCATTTTACAATTTTTTCCATGAACCTGTAATTTCCTTGCTAGTTTTCCATGTGGTACCTTATTAAAGTCTTTAGCATAATCCATGTATACTACATCCACCGGAAACCCTTTGAGTGCCATGTTACCATGTCCGAAAAGTGAGGAGGTTTATAAGGTAGCATCTGTTTTTAAGAAGACCATGGTGTGTCGATTGAATAAGATTGTTCACTGAAAGATGGTAAATGATTCCCTCCCTTAGGATTTTCGCCATGAGCTTACAGATGTGTTATACCAAGCTGATCGGACATTAGTTTTGTGCTGAACTCTTTCTGCTTTTTTTTTAAATATTGTAAGGGGGAAATTTTCATATTGAAAATCTCAGGGGACTATCCCTTGGTTCAGATTTTTTGTGGAAAGTAGTTTCAGCAGTATGCATAGTTCTTCTGTCCGTTTATTTTCCTTTATAATTAAGGTTTGTTTTCTTTTGTACCATAGAATACACAGAAAGGTGTTATAATGTTGTGTTAGCTTTTCTGTACAATTTTTCTTTTTTGTTAGTATAAAAGGCTATGCAATGAATTCAAATATTTACACTACCAATCAATTTTTCAGATAGATCATCGGATTTTGACAGTATGGTGTACATACCAGATGTTCCAAAAATAACTACAGACAACAATAATGGTACTGTGTTTACTATTTTTATACTTTATATATAGGAAGACAGGTTCAAGTCAATGAGCATTTTAATATATCATCAAAATTTTCATACATTGTTTTCACTTTGTTACACTTGTAAAAACGTATTCTTAGCTAAATTTATATAAATGTTAATACCACTGTTAAATGAACATATTGATTTGTGTCCTTATTATTAGTTATAGCTTATTTATGTTGACCCACCACCTTACTAAAGGGATTACCTTAACTTGTGTCACTATCTCTCTAGGGGGGGGGCCACTATCTCTCTAGGGGGGGGGCCCAGGTAGGCAGTATGGGTAATGCCACTAACATGCATATCATTATTGGAAAGTCCATAATTTAACACATAATTATAAGTAGGTAATTTGTAGCAAAATTTTAAGATTATTACTAGGTACATTGTAGCATAATTTTGCATAAGCATAATTTTCTTGTTTTGTTCTTGTACTTTTTCTTCGAACACTATTATTTTCTCTTCAGAATTTCACCGGAGAATAGCAGTGATGACTAGAGAACATCTTGAACGTGAGCACCAGAAAGCACGTGCTGCAATGATACAAAGAAATGAGTACTTGAAGAGACTCTTAAACGTGGAGGAACCAAACTCAATAAAGGTGACAAACAAGAAACGGAAAAAAGATAAGATACAGGGTGTATCTCATATTGATTCAAAACAAAGACCAGCTGCTCCCCAATCTGATGGTAATCTTCTATTATTTTTTTTAACAATATTTCTACAGCTGTTATGTGTAATTTCCAATAATTTTTGTTGCCTATTTTTAAGTGTATGCTAGACAATTATGGAGATTAAATTACTATAACACTGAATAACTTGGTAGCATAAGGTTAGTTATAGTAATATCTTGAGATTTGTCTGAAAATATTAATATTTGTATACAATTTGCAATTATGTACCATGCTTAAATCTTCAAATGTGCCACCCAGACATTCTGCCTGCTATACTTTCACCACCACACATTCAAAATGCGGGCTATTCTACTGGTGGCAGAACGTACACTCAAAGTTATTTGGCAGCTGGTGAAGAAACTTTGGAATCATTTGATGTTGGTATGCCCCAACATTATTTGTTGGTATTTAACTGAGGGTTTATTTAATGGACACACATCATAAATATTATGTACAAAAATATGTGCTTAATGCCTATGAAATTTTGTTTAACATATTATACTAATCATTCCTTTCACTTACAAATTTTTCTTACTAATTTGTAATCCCATATTTCAAAGTACTTGCTGCAGAACTTGAACAAATTCAAGATTCTCAGCCAAGTGTTTCTGACTGGCAAAAAAGAAGAAAAAATGCAGAGATTAATTGGGGAGAAAGCAGAGCAATGCTGTTCGATTGGACATTGTCTGAGTTGGGTGTTCCAGATAAAGGTAAATTAAATATTGCTGTGTTCATTAAGGTTATACTGTATAATAAGCATCATATGCAAATTAATGACAATCTATTAATACATTTAGACTTCAGAGTGTTTAAAATGTTTGGTATACAGTATTTAAAATTAGTATAAATAATTACCCCTTTTTTTCATTAGGTAAAGTTTGTGTACAATGTACAAATTGTGAAGCAAGCATCAAATGTGAAGACTGTTTTGCATTTTTGTGTCACATTTGTGACCAAATGCAACATTTTCTCATGCCTTTCCACCACAGATTATATTGGAAAAATGGCTTTTATGAGCCATTAGACCCGACACAAACTGTGTGCCCTGAAGGAAATATCCTTCACTGGAGTAAGTATACGATACCTGTCTAAAATCCGTACTTTGTTCTGAGATTACTATTACTTCCCAATCCCAGTTTAGAGCTACGATTATCTTGGTATAACAAAATAAAATGAATACATGTTTCATGTCAGTCATTACAACATTTGGAGAAGTCTTAAAGTTTAAACCTGACACTTGGTTTTATAGATTGATTTAATTGTCTGATTGTTTCTTTTCTGTGAATTTCTCAGTCATTATCTGGAGAATAATGTCAATATTTTGTACAATCAAGAAACGATGAAATATTAAGTCTGAAATTCTTTTCCATAAAACTCATTTTGCCAAACTGTCTTCCTTTTCTTTGTTACCAGAACCTGTTGTACCAGCCCAACCACCAAATTCTTGCCCCAACTGCATAGATTGCAAGTTTAAAATTTCAAGCTCCAGCAATCTCTGCATCTTCATCACTATAATGGGTAAATAAACTTTAAAATTTACCCTTTCATTTCCATTACAGGATTTTCCTGAATCGCAATACATTTTGGAATTTTTGTTGCATTAAATGTTAATTTTTACATCACTATTTTAGCAAGTTGCCACACCACTCAATGCACTGTATTTTAAACTACAGGAAGGTATGACCTCTATACTCCAATCTATACATGCCACTGTGGATATGAGCATCAACAACTAGGCAAAACCATGCACAAGTCTGGTTTCTATTCATCATTAGGAAAGAGTAGCACATTCTACAGCACCAGTCTGCTTGAATCATGGCACCATATAAAAAGAAATTGTCCCGGAACATCATTTCGGGCATTAGTCACTGCACTGGAATCCTTTGGTGCTTCTCGTGGGCGTGTATGTTTTGATACCATTATTCTTAATATTTTCAGTTTTATATTTCAATACAAAAATTATCAAAATTTTGTAGTAATGTATTTTCATTTAGTAATAATTAGTTTTTAATTTTGTTCAAATACAAAATGGAATGCTTTTTTTGTTTATTTATCTTATGTCATATTATGCATTTTAAATGTCACCATCTTAATAATTCTATATCCTAGAATGGACCCATTAAATTTCTAACTTCGAAGAGAGTGTTCTTCGAATGACGATTCCAGCAATATGAGCTAAGGAAAATTAGAGGAGAAGCTGACAATGAGTGTCCTGCTTGTGATACAACTCCTTTAGCAGTACATATTGATGGCAACAAGAAGCTGTATCGCTACAACAAAGTTGGGAGGTAATAAAATGTGCTTTACAGATACTTAATGTATAGTATTCTTTTGTCATCCACACACACTATATTATAATGAATTATATTATCTTCAAAATTAATGTTCTTGTAAATAAAGTATGCACATATAAATATACATTGTCATATGACTTATATTTTTAACCGAGTATGTCTTTATAGTTTGCCTTTCAATTGCATCCATATCATCATTTTATATATCTAACACCATGTAAATTTTTTGTTTTATGTAAAATTTAGCAGGTGCATCAGAATTCTTCATATAAAACATTTTTTGATACCCCATTACCGTTGTTTAATATTATAGTGGTTACACACAATGAATAATTATTTCTGAATTATCATTGCAGAGGTATCAGAACCCCTATTCTGATAGTATCTCAGCAAAGAGAAGATGTTCTGAGACAGTATGGCACTATTCAGAGCTTGAAAAC
>WNGS01117706.1:0-13931 GCA_020271785.1 Procambarus virginalis
AAGTAAGTAATTATCAAAAGAAGGCACCAAACCGGGAAGGCTATGTAGCACCATCAAATGTGCGGAATAATCAGAGGGCGCTAAATATCACCAAGGATGCCAATACGAGAACAAAAACGCATAAGGCGAACGATATCAAAAGTATCAGAGTCACCAAGAATTCTATCGAGGGACAGGACCGCGAGGGGCGGTCGGAAAGCAAGACACGCTCGTCCCGGAAGTCAGGACATTCAAGAAGGACATGCACGACCGTAAGAGGGACAATGCAATTAGGACAATAAGGAGCAGGGCGGCGCTCCATCAAGTGACCATGGGTTAAGCGAGTATGGCCAATACGCAACCTCGCCAGAGCAGTTTCCCATCGCCGGTTACGGTGATAGGAGGACGGCCACGAGGAACACAACATTTAAGAGTACGGAGTTTGTTACCAGTAACAGACGACCAAGAAGCCTGCCAACGGGTAAGGATGGAGGAATGGATAACCGGTAAAAGTCGGAATATGGAATACCTTTACGAGAGATGGGACAAGAGCGGACAGCTTCCTTGGCGGCAGCATCCGCACGCTCATTTAAAGACACGCCAATATGGCTGGGAACCCAACAAAACTCAACCGACTTAAACTTACTGTGAACAAGAAACAGCCAATGCTGGATCTCGACAACTACTGGATGAACCGGATTAAAGGACCCGAGCGCCATGAGGGCACTACGAGAGTCAACAACTACCACAAAGGAAGACTGACAACGAGAAAGCAGGAGACGAAGAGCATAGAGAATAGCGTAAAGCTCCGCTGTAAAGATGCTAGTCTCCGGAGGTAAGCGACACATATAAGTGCGATCAGGAAAACAACAGAGTAGCCAACACCATCCGCAGACTTAGACCCATCGGTGAAGACAGAAACGGAGCGGGAGTGAGAAGAAAAGTGTTCAAGGAAAAGGCGTTTTAGAACCGTAGGAGAGGTAAAAGCTTTAGTGACGCGGGTCAAGGATGTACAAAACTGCGGAAGGGGGACTCTCCACGGGGGCAAAGAAGGAACAACACGAGGAGAAACATTAGAAACTCGAATGGAAAGAGAATCCTGTAAGCGAGATAACCGGACAGAAAGAGGGAGGTGGTGAAGAGGAACAGGAACTACAGGAGGGGTAAAAGTTAAAGCACGACAGAGGCGAGAGGAAGGATGTTGCAAGGACCGCGCAAGATAGCGAAGACAGTAGCGATCACGGCGGTCCTGGAGAGATAGGAAGCCAGTGTCAACATACAAGCTAAGGACGGGAGTCGAACGAAAGGCACCAGAACTGAGGCGCAGCCCAGTATGGTGCAAAGCATCAAGACGGCGAAGAGCAGAAGGAGAAGCAGAAGAGTAAGCAGGGCAACCATAATCGAGCTTAGACAGGACGAGAGAGGAATGCAAAGCAAGGAGAGTGCGCCTATCCGCTCCCCAAGAAGTATGGGACAACACTCGAAGGAGGGTAAGGGCCTTAGAGCACTCAACACGGAGGTAAGAGATATGGGGAGACCAAGACAAACGAGTGTCAAGGAATAACCCCAAAAGCTTCGCGGAATCTTTGTACTCAATGGGATGTCCATAAAGTGACAAAGAGGGACGAAGAATGACCCGTTTCCGAGTAAAAGACATGGCACAAGTCTTAGAAGTAGAGAACTTAAAGCCATGATCAGTGGCCCAAGACGACACGGCATCAATCGCAAGTTGAAGCCGGCGCTGAAGGAAAGGTGAATCATCACCCTGACAGCAAAGGGTAAGATCATCGACATAGAGAGCGGAGAAGACACCTGAAGGAAGAGAGGAAAGAAGACCATTGAGGGCAACCAGAAAGAGAGTAGTGCTCAGAACACTACCCTGGGGCACACCCTCGTATTGCTGAAAAGAGGCAGAGAGAGCGGTACCAAGGCGCACCCGAAAGGAACGACGAGAGAGGAAGCTGCGGAGAAAGAGAGGGAGATGACCACGAAGGCCAAAAGAATGAAGCTGGGATAGAATATGATAACGCCAAGTGGTGTCGTAAGCCTTTTCCAGGTCAAAAAGGACGGCAACAACGGAGGTCTTCGCAGCAAAAGCAGTACGAATATAGACCTCCAAGTTCACCAGGACATCTGTCGTGCTGCGGCACTTGCGGAAACCAAATTGAGAAGGGGAGAGGAGGTGATGGTGTTCCAGGAACCACATCAGACGAACGTTAACCATACGTTCAAAGAGTTTGCAGACACAACTGGTGAGGGCAATAGGGCGAAAGTCCTTAGGGGAAGTACCCAGAGACCCTGGTTTGCGAACAGGGAGGACAACGGCATCGAGCCAGTCCTCAGGGACGGACGACGACTCCCAGATCCGATTATACAGACTCAGTAAATACTGAGACGTGCACGGAGGGAGATGGCGAAGCATCTCATAATGAATACCATCGGAGCCCGCCGCCGTAGAACCGCAGAGGGCCAGGGCAGAACGAAGTTCAGAGAGAGAGAAGGGATCATTATAGGAAAGTCGAAGACGAGTGCAGAAATCTAAAGGACGAGACTCAAGGGCAGGTTTACGAAGAAGGAAAGATTGGGAAAGATGAAGACCAGAGCTAACAGAAGAAAAGTGAGAACCCAGTTCAGTAGCAACCTGCAACGGGTCCGCCACAAGAGTACCACGGAGGTGAAGGACCGGGGAAACATCGGGAACGAACTTACCCGCTATCTTGCGGATACGCTTCCAGATCTGTGGCAGGGGAGTTTCGGACGTAATTGTGGAGACATAAGAAGTCCAACAATCACGTTTAGCCGCACGGATGGCCCTACGGGCCACCGCACTCGCTTTCCGAAAGAAAAGAAAAGAATCGGTCGTCTGCCGACGGCGGTGCCTCTTCCAGGCTGCACGCTTACAGCGAACAGCTCGAGCACAGTCCGCATTCCACCAGGGAACACACTTCCGTGGACCCCGAGAGGAAGAGCGAGGAATAGAGCGGAGGGCAGCGTCGATGACAGTGTCATGAAAAAGGAGGAGAGCGCGAGGGAGAGGCAGAAGGGAAAGGTCAGAGAGAGCAGCACTGAGGGTAAAGAGGTTCCAGTCCGCTTTAGCAAACTGCCACCTAGGAAAAGAGAGGGAAGGGCGAAAAGAGAAAAAGGAAACAAGGATAGGGAAATGATCACTGCCATGGAGGTCATCAAGAACCTGCCACGTGAAATCTAGGTAAAGAGAAGAAGAGCAGAGAGAAAGATCAAGACAGGAAAGGGTGCGAGTCCGAGAGTCCAAATGAGTGGGCTCACCAGAATTCAGAAGAGACAGGGAAGAAGAGAGGAGAAATGGCTCAAGAAGGCGACCTCGGGTATTCGTCAGAACATCACCCCAAAGAGAGTGACGACAATTGAAGTCACCCAGCAGGAGCACAGGCTCCGGCAAGGAGTCCAGGAGGTGTTTCAAATCAGGAAGAGAAAGCGGGACACTCGGGGGAAGATAAATGGAACAAACTGTGTACCATTTCCCTACAAAGATACGAGCAGCCGAACAGTGGAGAGGCGAAGGAAAAAGTAAAGGAACAAAGGGAACATCAGTACGAATCAAGAGAGCAGAAGAATTATGAGCCCCAGCAATGGCTGGGGGGGGGGGAGAGAAAGGAATAGCCACGAAAACGACCAGGACGAGCACCAAGCATCGGCTCCTGGAGACAGACACAAAGGGGCGAAAACCGCGAAATCAGAAGTTGGAGTTCGAGGAAATTGGCGTAATAACCTCGAACGTTCCATTGAAGAATATACAACGACGAGAAGAGAAAGGACAACAACAGAAAACAATGAAGAAACAAAGGCGAAAGAGCAACATAGCACGTTAAAGAATATCAGGGTCGGGATCAGGGTCAGCAAAGTCAGGGTTAGGGGGCATGGGTAAACTGAGC
Source organism: Procambarus virginalis (assembly GCA_020271785.1). NCBI lineage: Eukaryota > Metazoa > Arthropoda > Malacostraca > Decapoda > Cambaridae > Procambarus > Procambarus virginalis. The sequence goes on from WNGS01117706.1 coordinate 3,891, forward strand.
AAAGACGGAGGGAAGGAAGCGGGAGAACAGACCAGAGGTGGGTGGGCGGGGTCCGGAGGAGGAGGAAGAAGAGGAGGAGACAACGGAGAGGAGCAGTCAAGGACAGCAGCAGGAAGAGGGGGAGTAGAAAGAGGGGAGTGCACCGCAGGAAGGGCAGCAACTGAAAGGGAAGCAGGGGCCAAAGAAACCTCCATAGCAGGAACAGGGGGAGCAACCACAGAAATGGGAGGGGAAGGAGCAATAGAGCCAGTAGTAGGGGTCGAGGAAGAAAGCGAGGCCTTCTTACCCGCCGGGGAGGAGGAAGGAGAGGAGCCAGGCTTACGCTTCTGGCTTAAAGAGACCGGTGTCCCAGCAACTACGTACCGGGCAACGGATTCCAGTGTCTCAACAGGAGAAGCCGAACGAGAGCACACATGATGGCCGTGAGGAGAGCGATGGACATCCGCCTGCACCAACAGGCGGTGGGGAGAGTCAAGAGATGGAGGAGAAGGATGGGAAGGAGGATCGGGAGACGAGGAAGAAGACACAGGAGACACGACAGACCGGGTAGAAAGAAGGGGAACTCCAGACAGAGGACCAGGAGGGGGACCCTTCGGGACAGAACTCAAAGGAACAGAGGAGGAGGCAGTGGGTGTATCAGGGTCCAAAGCCCGGAAACGGTTGTGAGTTTGAGGAAGGTGGGAAGGACGAGGAGAAGAAGAGCGCAACACGCGAGCATAAGAGATATTAGCATAAGGCGGGAGCCGGCGAACCTGACGCCTCGCCTCAGGAAAAGATAAGCGCTCCCGGTGCTTCAAGCTGAGGACGGCTGCCTCAAGCTTGTAATGGACACACGCACGGGAGAAGGTAGGATGGGCCTCACCGCAGTTGAGGCAACGAGCCTGGGGAGAAGTGCACTCTGACTTAGAGTGACCTTCGCCACCACACAAAGGACAGAGAGAGACAGTCCCAGAGCAGCGGAGGGCACCATGCCCAAACCTCCAGCACTTGTTACAGAGCCGAGGAGAAGGAATGTACTCCTGGACAGAGCACCTGGCACCAGCAAGAATAACGGAGGGCGGAAGGGTCCTACCATCAAAGGTAATCTTCACAACCCGAAGGGGTTGACGGCGACTACCACGCGGGGGACGAGTAAACGTGTCCACTTGGAGAATAGAATGGCCCTGGGCAGTAAGGATATGTCGAATATCGTCGTGGCAGTCTCGCAGATCCCGAACACCGGTCGCAACATGGGGCGGGAGCAGAATAGTGCCAACACTGGCATTCAACTGAGCGTTCTTCGAGACCCGAACAGGGGTCTCGCCAAGGCAGGATAAGGCAGCCAAGCGGGATGCAGCATCCTGAGAAGGAGCAGCAACCACACGAGTACCAAGACGAGTGGGGTTGAAAGTAACAGAGGCATCCACGGAATCAACGAGATGTCGATGGAGGGAGAAATCATCAAGAGGCGCAGAATCAAGAGGGAGGAGATCAAAATATTTGGCCCACGAAGCGGGACCAAACAAGGCTTGAAAGGTATCAGAACGGGAAGGAATCGAACGAGGGCGGCCGTGACGAGGACGGCGGTGAGAACCCCCAGAGAGAGAGGGGTTAAAAGGCGCAGTAGTTACAACTAGAGATGGAGCCGCGCCAGGGGATGAGGTAGTCACCACTGGGGGCTTGGGGCTCGACCCAACCACAGAGGAGGGAGGGGAGCCGAGGGGAGGAGTCAGAGAGGCCAAAGGAGGAGCAAGGTCGGGGCCCAATGCAGCGGAGGCTACAGAGCCTGGTCTTCCAATACAGACCGACTCGGGGGCTTGGTCGCCCACCCCACGACCCTGAGAGGGTACAACAGAAACATTCATAGCCATAGAGACGAAAAAAGACATTCATCCACGAATGTGCCCCCATACCCACCATGGAGCCACAATTAGAGGCAAGACACCCAACAGGAAGCTATTGCCGATCGTGCCGGGGCCCCCTAGGGGTGCGTCGTGAGTATACGCCCCACAAACGCCACCTTAAGAACCGTCAGTCCGTCGAGATCGGGTTCAGCGACGAAAGGGGGATTGACAATAAAAGGTTCCCCTCGCTCGAGACGTTGGGTACTACAGTTCTACGGGTGCAAGACTATGCCTCCTCAAGCACCCGGGCGTCAAAATAGAAGAAGTCCAAAGGAATAATCCAAAACAAGCAAAAGGTCGGTAGGAAACGACAAGCAGATAGGAGAAGAGGGGGGAGAAAAACGAAACATAAGGAAAAGGAAAAGCGAACCGGCACAATTAGAAAAGACAGCAGCAGGAGTGCAAGGCCATAAAAGGACAGAGGACTGTCCCACGGAGCATCACACTCCGGCAGCCGTCTACTAAGCCCTCTCACGACGCCAACGGGCCGGATGGGGAGAGGGGGCCATTCAAGCTAATAGATATAATTGACAGTCAGGGTAATATAGCTGTCAATCAGGCTAATTGTCACTCTGACTAAATGAATTGCCAGTTTCAGGCCAATAAAATTGCCAGTCAAGCTAATTTAATTGTCAGATACAGGCTAAATATAACTACCAATCAGGCTAACATAATTGTCAGTTAAGAGGACAATACGATTGCCAGTTACGGATAATAAAATAAAAAATTACAGGATTAGTTGCCAGTTATTGGATAACATTCTGTTAATATTGTTCTTAAGTATTATATTAGAATACTTAGGAATACAGGATTATGTTAGCCAGTCAGGCTAACATAATTCAAATTAAAAAAGTTGAATTGCCAGTCAGACATATAATTGCCAATCAGGTTAACATAATTGCCAGTCAGGCTAATATAATTGCCAGTTACATGCTAATATAACTGTCAATAAAGCAAATATAATTAATATAATTGCCAGTCAGGCTAACAAAATTACCAGTTACAGGCTAATATTATTGTCAGTTATTGGATAATTGTCAGTTACAAAATAATTAAATTACCAGTTACAGGATAATTGCCACTTACAGAATAAGATAATTGCCAGTTACAGGATACGATTATTGCTAGACAGGCTAACATAATTACCAGGCAGGCTAAAATAATTATCATTCAGGCTTGCATAATTACAAGTCAAATTCAAATTAAAATGTTTTTTAGGTAAAATACATACATACAAGGGGTGATACAAAAATTGATGAATTTATAGATAGAGCTAGTACATACAATGCCTAAAGCCACTATTACGTAAAGCGTTTCGGGCAGGAAAAACACTAAAGACTAAAACTTAATACTATTTGAGATTAAAGTATAAAATGTGTTGTGAAAATATAAAAATAAAAAGGGGGGGAACATGGCAGACAAGCAAAAATACAATTTGGTCGACAAACAGCATTGTTTAAAAATAACAGACATGGGTTGACATTAAAGGGGTGAGGTAGGTTACAGGGAGTTAATTAGGTAGTGCTTAGTTTTTATCTTAAACTGGTTGAGAGGGGTACAGTCTTTAACATGATTGAGAAGGTCATTCCACATTCTGGGTCCCTTGATTTGTAGAGCATTTCTAGTTTTTAAGGCGAACTCTTGGAATATCATAAAGGTATTTGTTTCTTGTGTGGTCGACATGGGTTCTGTTACAACCTCCAATGAAGCTTTTAAGGTCAGGATTGGCATCACAGTTTAGCGTTTTATATATATATATATATATATATATATATATATATATATATATATATATATATATATATACATATTCAGGCTACACATTCATTCAAGTCAGACTAATATAATTGCTGTTCAATCTAATTTAATTGCCAGTTAAGGGAAATATAACCTAACTGCTACAGTTAGGACAAAGAAAAACAATTCTAACTCGGACAGTTACAAATACCAGTCTGGCTACTCTAATTCTCAAGTGATTCACATTTCTAATCAAAGGTAGTAAAATTCATAAATAAGCCTAAAAGAAAAAAATGGACATGAGTTTGAACAACAATCTGAATTTCTTGTGCCAATAAAATGGTTTCATCTTGAGTACTTCTCAAACTGTTTTCTACACCAGATCCGATGTTAGATATTACAACAAAATGTCTAACTTAACTACAGAGATTATATGTTAAATAAGGATGTACAGAGAACAATAACAGCAAAAACATTATTCATGCATATACTGTATGAAGAAAAGACATTTAAAACTTTGTTTCATCTTTGTTAAAAAAATTTATATTTCTTTACCTCTGAAAAATTATAAGTTTTTGTACACAGACACCACCTTTCTTGCTTGGTATATGAGGAGCTCCTAACTTCTAAACTGACAACTTCTCTAGTTCTTGCTTGGTCTATGAGGAGCATCTGATTTCTACACTGACAACTTCTCCAGTTCTTGGTTGGTATATGAGGAGCTCCTAACTTCGACACTGACAGCTTTTCTAGTTCTTGCTTGGTCTATGTGGAAGCACCTAACTTCTACACTGACGCCTTCTCTAGTTCTTGCTTGGTCTATGAGGTGCATGCACACTGACAACTTCTCTAGTTCTTGCTTGGTCTATGAGGAGCACCTAACTTCTACAGTGACAGCTGCTCTAGTTCTTGTTTGGTGTATGAGGAACACCTAACTTCATACACTGACATCTTCTCTAATTCTTGCTTGGTCTATGAGGAGCACCTAACTTCTACACTGATGATGTCTCTAGTTCTTGTGCAGGCAATGAGTCACAATAACGAGGCTAAAGCATGTTGACCAGACCACACACTAGAAGGTGAAGGGACGACGACGTTTCGGTCCGTCCTGGATCATTCTCAAGTCAATTATGTTCTTGCTTGGTTCTATGAGGAGTACCTAACTAGGTACTCCATTCTCTAGTTCTTGCTTGGTCTATGAGGAGTACCTAACTTCTACACTGATACCTCTAGTTCTTGCTTGGTTATGAGGAGTACCTAACTTCTTCACTAACAGCCTCTCTAATTCTTGCTTGGTCTACAGCTTTAATTTACAAAAAAGCCTCCAGATCTTTAGCTCCTGCTATTGCATTGCTCTTCAACAAGTCACTTGAACTCCAAACCTTTCCAGATATTCTAAAGAAAGCGAGAGTAACCCCTGTCCACAAATGTGGTGATCTCACAGATGTTAACAACTACAGACCTATATCAATCCTGCCTAACTTGTCAAAAATATTCGAAAAACTAATCTACAAGCAGCTTTACTCTTATCTAGCCAAACACAATATACTTAGCTCTTGTCAATATGGCTTCAGACGCAAAAAAAGCACTAACGATGCACTTATTAGTATGATTAACTTGATTCATGCAGCTCTTGATAAAAATGAGTTCCCTGTTGGGTTATTTGTGGACCTGCGTAAGGCTTTTGACACTGTCAACCACCAAAACCTTCTTTTTAAATTACATCATTATGGAGTCAGAGGACACTCCCTGCAATACCTCAAATCTTACCTTACAGACAGGCTCCAGTATGTTTATGTGAATAATTCAATTTCTCCCACCCTTCCCATCAACATTGGTGTTCCTCAGGGCAGCATACTTGGCCCTCTCCTCTTTCTCATCTACATTAATGACCTTCCAAATGCCTCCCAACACCTCAAACCAATTCTATTTGCTGACGACACAACCTTCATTTACTCCAGTCCTGACCCCCTTACTCTAAATGCCACAGTAAATTCTGAGCTAAATAAAGTCCATCTTTGGCTAACTGCCAACAAACTCACCCTTAACATTGACAAAACTTTCTATATTCTGTTTGGCAATAAATCCTCTAATCAAATAAATCTCAAAATAAACAATACCCAAATTTGTAACAAATTAGATGACAAGTTCCTTGGCGTTCTCATTGACCACAAGCTGAATTTCCAGGGACACGTTCTAAATATATCAAAAAAAGTTTCCAAAACTGTTGGCATTCTTTCTAAGATCAGATATTATGTACCCCGACCTGCCCTGGTGACTCTCTATTACTCCCTCATCTATCCATATCTCAACTATGGTATTTGTGCTTGGGGTTCTACTACCCAAAATCATTTACGCCCTCTAATTACTCAACACAAAGCTGCTATTAGGACAATATCCAACTCTGGCCCCAGACATCACTCGGTACCCCTACTCAAATCTCTGAATATGTTAGATATTAAGTCACTGCACATTCTCTCATGTGTATTATACATATATAAAACGCTGAACTGTAATGCCAATCCTGAACTCAAAAGCTTCATTGAAGGTTGTAACAGAACCCATGAGCACCACACCAGAAATAAATACAGTTTTGATATTCCAAGAGTACGACTTAATTAAACTAGAAATGCTCTACAAATCAAGGGACCTCGAATGTGGAATGACCTTCCCAACCATGTTAAAGACTGTACCTCTCTCAACCAGTTTAAGATAAAAACAAAGCACTACCTAATAAATTCCCTGTAACCTACCTTACTCCTCTACTGTCAACCCATGTCTATTTTTTTAATTAATGCTGTTTGTCGACCTAATTGTATTTGTGCTGCTTTTCAGCCATGTCCCCCCCTTTTTATCCCTATTTTTTAATTGTTCTCTACACATTTTTATTCTTTATACTCAATTAGTATTAAGCTTTACTCATTTAAGTTTTTCATGCCCGAAACGCTTTGCGTAATAGTGGCTTTAGGCATTGTATGTACTAGCCCTATCTATAAATCATTCATTCTTTGTAAAATCCCTTGTATGTATGAACCTTACCTAAATAAACATTTTATTTATTTATTTACAAAGAGTATTTAACTTTCATAAAAGAAGAAAATCATAAAATGCCTTTAGATCTTAACCTTTCATGATGAAGCATATTTCTTAATCAAAACAGGACAATTACCACTAAAGGACATCCAACTGACAGGGTGATAGCACAATACTGTATTTTCATGAAGAAGCTTCATGAGCCGGGAGCCGGTCGGCCGAGCGGACAGCACGCTGGACTTGTGATCCTGTGGTCCCGGGTTCGATCCCGGGCGCTGGCGAGAAACAATGGGCAGGGTTTCTTTCACCCTATGCCCCTGTTACCTAGCAGTAAAATAGGTACCTGGGAGTTAGTCAGCTGTCACGGGCTGCTTCCTGGGGGTGGAGGCCTGGTCGAGGACCGGGCCGCGGGGACACTAAAAGCCCCGAAATCATCTCAAGATAACCTCAAGAAGCTCAATTTCTAAACTGTATATCAGATTAAAGGTAAATTAATTTACTAATGTGTGCCTCATTATACCTCAACGTTCTCTCAATTATCTTCCGCACTTAAAGTCTTTAGCCTATTGCCTGAATGCATCATCTTGTGCCTCTTCATATCTCTAAGCTGTTTGAATCTCTTCCCACACTATGGACACTCATGTGAATGCACAAACATGTGAGATTTCATATTTCCAAGACGACTGAATATCTTCCCACACTCTGGACATTTATGAGGTTTGTCACCTGAATGCACTAACATGTGCTGAATTATATTTCCAAGTTTTCTAAATTTTTTGCCACATTCAGCACATTCAAAAGGTCTTTCGTCCACATGCACCATCCTGTGAGTCTTCATATGGCCAAGCTGACTGAATTTCTTCCCACACTCTGGACACTCGTGAGGTCTGTCATCTGAATGCACTAACATGTGAGTCTTCATATTTCCATGGTGAGTGAATCTCTTCCCACACTCTGGACATTCATGAAGTTTGTCACCTGAATGCACTATCATGTGCTGAATTATACTTCCACGTTCTCTAAATTTTTTGCCACATTCAGCACATTCAAAACGTCTTTTGTCTGCATGCACCATCCTGTGAGTCTTCAAATGTCCAAGCTGACTGAATCTCTTCCCACACTCTGGACACTCGTAAGGTCTGTCACCTGAATGCACTAACATGTGAGTCTTCATATTTCCACGTTGAGTGAATCTCTTCCCACACTCTGGACATTCATGAGGTTTGTCACCTGAATGCACTAGCACGTGAGACTTCATATCGCCAAGACGACTGAATCTCTTCCCACACTCTGGACATTCATGAGGTTTGTCATCTGAATGCACTAGCATGTGAGACTTCAGTTGTCTAGGACGACTGAATCTTTTCGCACACTCTGGACATTCATGATGTTTGTCACCTGAATGCACTAGCATGTGAGACTTCATATCCCCAAGACGACTGAATTTCTTCCTACACTCTGGACACTCATGAAGTTTGTTACCTGAATGCACTAACGTGTGATGCTTCATATCTCCAAGACGACTGAATCTCTTCCCACACTCTGGACACTCGTGAGGTCTGTCATCTGAATGCACTAACATGTGAGTCTTCATATTTCCACGGTGAGTGAATCTCTTCCCACACACTGGACATTCATGAGGTTTGTCACCTGAATGCACTAGCATGTGCTGATTTACGTCTCCACGTTTTCTAAATTTCTTGTCACACTGAGCACATTCAAAAGGTCTTTCGTCCCCATGCATCATTCTGTGAGTCTTCATATTTCCAAGCTGACTGAATGTCTTCCCACACTCTGGACATTCATGAGGTTTTTCACCTGAATGCACTAACGTGTGTTTCTTCATATTTCCAAACTGACTGAATCTCTTCCCACACTCTGGACACTCATGAGGTTTTTCACCTGAATGCACTAACGTGTGTTTCTTCATATTTCCAAGCTGCCTGAATCTCTTCCCACAGTCTGGACACTCATGTGGTTTGTCACCTGAATGCACTAACATGTGACGCTTCATGTGTCCAAGACGAGATAATACCTTTCCACACTGTGGACACTGGCGCGTCTTCATCTTCTTTATTATGGGTGCAGTTTGTGTGAAGGTATTCTCCTCTGGGTGACTGCACGAGTGGTGATGGTGGGAGACGCGTCAGGTTCAAAGTCAATGTTGACGGTTGGGCAAGGTTTGAGTGTTGTTTCTTAGACTTAGACTTGATATGAGCACTTAGCGGTCACTGGTAGTGCTTCTTCCTTATAATTGGTGCAGTTTGTGTCATGGTTTTATGCTCCTCTCTGTACTCTCTCTAGCACTGCTGACAAAATGGCGCTCGATGCACATACAAGCATTCCAATGTTTTTTTCTTGTTCCATATATTATTCTTTCAACTTATTTTTATTTAGAGCTAGTTCATTTAATATTTTGTTTTCCTCGTGTTTTCCAGTCGCAGAAAGTACTTGGAATTGTTTCTTTAAATATAATATCACAGAATTAAATATTTTTTAAAGGAAACAGTTCTCTCCTGGTGGATGCACGTCTCTGCCTGTGAGGAGTCCTGCACACGCCTAGATTTAGATTTAGATTTAGATTTTTTATTCAGGTAAAGGTACATACATTGAGTTACATACATAATGTTGGATTTAAAGATAGTGATAGTACATACAATACCTAAAGCCACTAGTACACATAGCGTTTCGAGCAAGGTGAGGGGGGGGGGGGAAATAAAAACACTTCAGATTCAGATTCTTTATTCAGGACAGGTACATACATTTCAGATGAGTTACAAACATAATGTTGGATTTAAAGAAAAAGCTAGAACATATAATACCTAAAGCCACTAGTACGCGTAGTGTTTCGGGAATGGTGTAGGGGAGGGAGGGGGGGGGACACTTAGACTAAAGCTTAATACATGTGCATGGGGTTAAACCACTGCAAACCACCTCAGGTCAATCATCACCCAGCAAAATCTGCTATCATAATATTAACATTCTGCTTACCAGACACATCAGCCCCCTTGTTTAACTCCCTAAACATGCTAACATAATAATAAATAAATAAATAAATATGTTTATTCAGGTAAGTACTACATACAAGTGTGTTACATTTAGGGATCGAATTATAGATAGAGCTAGTACATACAATGCCTAAAGCCCCTATTACGCAATGCGTTTCGGGCAGGAAAAACATTAATATCTAGAACTTAATACTAATTGAGCATAAAGAATAAAATGTGTTGAGGACCAATACAAAAAAGATAAAAAAAAGGGGAACATGACATGAAAAGCAGCACAATACAAAAGGTTGACAACAGCATTGATTAAAAATAACAGGCATGGGTTGACAATAGAGGGGTAGGTAGGTTACAGGGAATTTATTAGGTAGTGTTTAGTTTTA
>WNGS01117708.1:0-21537 GCA_020271785.1 Procambarus virginalis
AAATAAGCAGAAGAGATAAAAGAAAGAGTTAGTGAGGCAGACCCAGACATAGTGGCAATAGTGAAACTAAATAAATGACATGATCTCGGATGCAATCTTTCCGGAGGGGTACCAGGTGATAAGAAAAGAAAGGACACAGAGACAGGGAGGAGGAGTGGCACTCCTAATAAAGCGGAAATGGAAGTTTGATGAGCTGGAAAATCCGGGTACCAATGAAAGCACGAGCTCCATACATGGAACTCTGACAGTGGATGGGAAGAAGATTGTAATCTTGATACTCTACAATCCCCCACCAAACAGTAGAAGGCCCAGGCAGGAGTACGAGGACAGCAACAAGGCATGTATAGATGAACTGCAGAGGGCAGCAACAATAGCGCATAGAATGAAGGCGAAGCTACTGGTCATGGGGGACCTAAATCACGGAGAGATAGATTGGGAAACGAGGAATCCCCATGGCGGGGAGGAGACCTGGGGAGCGAAGCTGGTAGACGTTATTGACAGGAATTTCCTAACACAGCATGTGAAGGAAGATACTAGGGAAAGAGGAGGGGATACGCCCAGCCTATTAGATCTCATTTCACCCAGAATGTAGAAGACATCGAGCAGTTGGAACATGAAATACCACTAGGAGCCAGTGACCATTGTGTCCTAGTCTTTGACTACATGATGGAGCTTAAAATTGTGACCAACGGTCAAGAGGTACGGGAAGGAGACTTGATTACAGAAAAGGGGACTACAGAAGGATAAGGGACTACCTGGGAGAAGTGCAGTGGGAGGAAGAACTTAGAGGAAAAACAGTGCAAGGTATGATGAACCAAGTCATATTGAAATGCAAGGAGGCTGAAGAGAGATTTATTCCAACAATAAAGGAAAAAAGCAGGAGGGAATATAATAACCCATGGTTTAATAGACAATGTCAGGAAGCAAAGGTGAGAAGCAGGAGGGAGTGGAGGAAGTACAGAAGACAAAGGACAGAGGACAACAGGATTAGATGTAACAGAGCTAGGAATGATTACATTAACATAAGACGAGTGTCGGAAAGAAATTATGAGAATGATATTGCAGTCAAAGCGAAAAAGCAACCTAAATTACTACATAGCCATATAAGAAGGAAGATGTCGGTAAATGACCAAGTGACAAGACTGAGGGAAAACAGAAGGGGCATATACAGAAAGCGACAAGGAAATCTGCGAGGTACTGAATGCAAATTTCCATGGAGTGTTCACAACCGAGCCTGAGCAGCTCCCATTGTTAGAAGCGATTACCCTAGAATCCTAGATGAAAGCTATCAGATATAGAGGTGACAGAGAGGAGGTAATGAAACAGTTGACAACACTGGATGCAAATAAAGCTGTTGGACCAGACAAAGTATCACCGTGGATACTTAAAGAGGCAGCGCAGGCTCTCAGCGTGCCTCTGGCAATGATCTTTAATGAGTCACTTATGTCGGGAGAATTGCCCAGTTGCTGGAAGGAGGCAAATGTCGTACCGATTTTCAAGAAAGGTGATAGGGAGGAGGCACTTAACTACAGACCCGTATCATTGACAAGCATCCCCTGCAAAATACTTGAAAGAATAATTAGGCTAAGACTTGTTGAGCACCTGGAGAGCATTGGGTTTGTAAACAAGCACCAACATGGGTTCTGGACAGGGAAATCATGCCTAACAAACCTTTTAGAATTCTATGATAAAGTAACAAGGTAAGGCAGGACAGAGAAGGCTGGGCAGACTGCATATTTCTTGACTGCCAAAAGGCCTTTGATACAGTACCGCACATGAGACTGCTATACAAACTTGAGAGGCAGGCAGGAGTAAGCGGAAAGGCCCTAGAATGGTGAAGAACTACCTAACAGGAAGGAGCCAGAGGGTAATGGTAAGGGGCGAGAAGTCGGACTGGCGAACAGTAACAAGTGGAGTACCTCAAGGATCGGTGCTGGGACCAATCTAATCTTTCTAATTTACGTAAATGACATGTTTACAGGAGTGGAATCATACATGTCAATGTTTGCGGATGACGCAAAATTAATGAGAAGAGTTGTGACAGACGAGGATTGTAGGATCATCCAAGAGGACTTAAACAGGTTGCAGAGATGGTCAGGGAAATGGCTACTGGAGTTTAACACCAGTATATGTAAAGTTATGGAAATGGGATCAGGTGATAGGAGACCAAAGGGACAGTACACAATGAAGGGGAACAGCCTACCTGTAACGATTCGAGAAAGAGAGCTGGGAGTGGATGTGACACCTAATCTAACTCCTGAGGCACATATAAATAGGATAACGACAGCAGCGTACTCTACACTGGCGAAAATTAGAACTTCATTCAGAAACCTAAATGAGGAGGCTTTTAGGGCGCTTTACACTGCCTACGTGAGACCCGTCTTATATGCCGCGCCATCATGGAGCCCCCACCTGAAGAAACACATAAGGAAACTGGAGAAGGTTCAGAGGTTTGCGACGAGGCTTGTCCCAGAGTTACGAGGGAGGGATATGAAGAGCGTCTGAAAGAACTGAACCTTACGACACTAGAGAAAAGAAGGGAGAGAGGAGATATGATCGGGACATATAAAATACTCAGGGGAATTGACAAAGTGGAAATAGATGAAATGTTCACACGTAATAATAACAGAACGAGGGGACATGGGTGGAAACTGGAAACTCAGATGAGTCACAGAGATGTTAGGAAGTTTTCTTTTAGCGTGAGAGTAGTGGAAAAATGGAATGCACTTAGGGAACAGGTTGTGGAAGCAAATACTATTCATACTTTTAAGACTAGGTATGATAGGGAAATGGGACAGGAGTCATTGCTGTAAACAACTGATAGCTGGAAAGGCGGGATCCAAGAGTCAATGCTCGATCCTGCAAGCACAAATAGGTGAGTACAAACACACACACACACAGTGTGTGTGTGCTGACGACGCTAAATTATGAGAAGGATTAAGACAGAGGAGGACAGCTTGAGACTTCAAGAAGACCTGGACAAGCTGCAGGAATGGTCGAACAAATGGCTGTTAGAGTTTAACCCAAGCAAATGTAATGTAATGAAGATAGGGGTAGGAAGCAGGAGACCAGATACAAGGTATCATTTGGGAGATGAAATACTTCAAGAGTCAGAGAGAGAGAAAGACCTGGGGGTTGATATCACGCCAGACCTGTCCCCTGAAGCTCATATCAAGAGGATAACATCAGCAGCATATGCCAGGTTGGCTAACATAAGAACGGCCTTTAGAAACTTGTGTAAGGAATCTTTCAGAACATTATATACCACATATGTCAGACCAATCCTGGAGTATGCGGCTCCAGCATGGAGTCCCTATCTAGTCAAGCATAAGACTAAACTGGAAAAGGTTCAAAGGTTTGCCACCAGACTAGTACCCGAGCTGAGAGGTATGAGCTACGAGGAGCGACTGCAGGAATTAAACCTCACTTCGTTGGAAGACAGAAGAGTTAGGGGGGACATGATCACCACATTCAAGATTCTCAGGGGAATCGACAGGGTTGATAAAGACAGGCTGTTTAACACAAGGGGCACACGCACTAGGGGACACAGGTGGAAGCTGAGTGCCCAAATGAGCCACAGAGATATTAGAAAGAACTTTTTTAGTGTCAGAGTGGTTGACAAATGGAATGCATTAGGAAGCGATGTGGTGGAGGCTGACTCCATACACAGTTTCAAATGTAGATATGATAGAGCCCATTAGGCTCAGGAAACTGTACACCTGTTGATTGACGGTTGAGAGGCGGGACCAAAGAGCCAGAGCTCAACCCCCGCAAGCACAACTAGGTGAGTACAACTAGGTGAGTACAGTAGGGGGCCTCGTAGCCTGGTGGATAACGCGCAGGATTTGTAATTCTGTGGCGCGGGTTCGATTCCCGCACGAGGCAGAAACAAATGGGCAAAGTTTCTTTCACCCTGAATGCCCCTGTTACCTAGCAGTAAATAGGTACCTGGGAGTTAGTCAGCTGTTACGGGCTGCTTCCTGGGGTGTGTGTGTGTGGTGTGGAAAAAAAAAGTAGTTAGCAAACAATTGATTGACAGTTGAGAGGCGGGTCGAAAGAGCAAAGCTCAACCCCCGTATGCAGGCGAAGAGTCACAATAACGTGGCTGAAGTATGTTGACCAGACCACACACTAGAAGTTGAAGGGACGACGACGTTTCGGTCCGTCCTGGAAACGTCGGTCCGTCCTGGACCATTCTCAAGTCGCTTGTGATGAGGAGGTAGAGAACGGGAATAAATAGGCAAGAGAGAGGTGAGGAGGAAAGTAAGGTGTAGAGAATAGTAGTAATAATGAGAACTGCAGAAGGCCTATTGGCCCATACGAGGCAGCTCCCATTATAACCACCGAAGGAAAGGTAATAGGAATAAGCAGAGGATAGCAAGGGAGCGTAGGAGAAGACAATGAACAGAAAAAGGGGAGAAGAGAGAAAGAAAAGGAAAGAGAAAGCAAGATAAATGGAAGGGGTAAGCTTATGTTAAGTCACGTTTGTTAGAAAGATTAGAGATTTAGAGCACAAGCGACTTGAGAATGGTCCAGGACGGACCGAAACGTCGTCGTCCCCTCAACCCCCGCAAACACAACTAGGTGAATACACACATACACACACGCACACGCACAGAGAAGCCCACTGGAAGACAGTAGAGTTAATGGGGAAACATGATCACCACATACAAGTTTCTCAAAGGAATTCATAGGGTAGATAAAGACAGGCTATTTAACACAAGGGGCACACGCACTAGGGGACACAGGTGGAAATTGAGTGTTTAGTTGAGCCAAGAGATATCGGGAAGAACTTTTTTAGTGTCAGAGTAGTTGACAAATGACGCCACACACAGTTTCAAGTGTAAATATGATAGAGCCCAATTGACTCAGGAACTTGTACTTCAGGTTACTGACAGTTGAGAGGCGGGACCAAAGAGTTAGTGCTCAGCCCCAGAAAGCACAACTAGGTGAGTAAAACTAGGTGAGTACACAAGTCTCAAATTGGCGAGGCGTCACCAGTAGAGTCCCGCAGGATTCATTCCTTGAACCTATACTGTTTCGCATGTGTAAACGATCTCCCAGAGGGTGTAGAATCGTTCCTCTCATTGTTTGCTGATGATGCAAAGATTATGAGGAGGATTAAGACAGAATATGATAATATGAGGCAACAAGATGACCTAGACAAACTGAATGAAGGGTCCAACAAATGGCTACAAAATTTCAACCCGAGTAAATGTAAGGCAATGAAACTAGGCGGTGGAAACCTGTCCCCTGAAGCCCACAACAAAATAATAACGTCTGCGGCGTATGCGAGGCTGACTAATATCAGAACTGCCTTCAGGAACCTGTGTAAGGAATCATTCAAAACCGTGTATACCACATATGTATGACCAATCATGGAGTATGCGGCCCTAGCATGGACCTTGTACCTTGTCAAGAACAAAACGAAGCTGGAAAAAGTTCAGAGGAATGCCACTGGGCTAGTCCCAGAACTAAGAGGCATAAGTTACAAGGAAAGACTGTGAGAAATTCCCCCTCACAACACTGGAAGACAGGAAAGTAAGGGAAGATATGATCACTACCTACAAAATTTTCCAAGGAATTGACAAGGTAGATAAGGAGAAACTGCTTAACACGTTTGGTATGCGAACAAGGGAACACAGGCGGAAACTGAGTACCCAAATGAGCCACAGTTACGTTAGAAAGAATTTTTTCAGTGTCAGAGTAGTTAACAGATGGAATGCATTAGGCAGTGATATGATGGAGGCAGACTCCATATACTGTTTAAAATGTAGATATGATAGACCCCAGTAGGCTCTATCATATCTATAATCTAGGGCAACTAGAGAGTGGCCCTAGAGTTATAGTGGCTAAATCAGTGTAAGAAAATAAATTAGAACAGCTTTCTTAATGTGTGTAAGAGAGTGCACAAGCGCCAGTTGACTCTCTTGAGTGCACAAAGTGTGTGCACTAAGTCGAGTTTTGTTAATACAAAACTCAGCCATGCCGTGTTGGGTAACCTTAATTAAAGAGCTCACTTCAACAGGATGCTATTGCTACCACGAAGGCCGTGGTGTGTATCAACATTTAGCAATTACGGCAAGGTGAAGTATGTATAACAACTCCAGGCAGTTATCCTAAATCAGAGTCTGGTGGTATTTTCAAGTATCCCGGCCAGACCAGGGCTATGGGCTACAATGGTTCTTTGGTTAGGTCTAGGCTTCTCCCGTGACGTAGTCCTGACGCCGTCACGGAATTACGCCACCCTGAGGGAACTAGTCTGATTGGCCAGGCTTTAGTGTCTGGTGCCTTATTGTCTGATTTGAGTATTTAGGGGTAGAGTGGAAAGAAGGGTTGAGGAAGTCCCCTGGACCATGCTGCCTGCTCATTCTGCCTCAGTCACCTAACCTGTGAAGACGTGAAAAGCGTACGTTGCCGGCCAACAGCTAAGAACTCCGTCTAAGCGACGTCAATTAGTTTCTCGTCACCCATCTGACTCCCTCTAGCGCGGACTGCAGTCAGATTACAGTTCGCGATATTCTGGAATATTATTTGAGATGCGGGAAAGAAGAAAAATTTAGAGAAGTATCCACCACGTGATCGCCAGCAGATGCAACCAGACTGCTAAATTGTTACAATCCGTGTATATTGTCATCATTCATCAGTCTAGTGCTACGAGAAGTAATCGAGTGAGGGGTGCAGAGATTGTTGTTAATTTCTCTGAGTTAGATAACTATATTTTCGGCATATTTTGTGGTCTTAGTGTTTTTCTGCCGACACCGAGCCGCCCTACCTAGTTCGCCACACCGTGTGCCTGTCACCCAGTGCATAGTGCATGCATTACGACCCCGTGTACACACAGAAATTACAATAGCGTGATGCATCAAGTGAATAAATCCACAAGGGCGGGGATGAGGGTTCGAACCTACCTCCGAGAGGATCTCAGATGTGCCTTTATCGACTGTGACGCGACATGGAAAAGAATTGCAACCGGGAGTGCCACTGCTCTCATAGGGATCCTGCAGTCTCTCTGAGACACAAACCAGGGTTTTACACAATTCCTCCATGCACCCGGGCTCTGTCAACCAGATATTCTACCTTTTTGCCCTTACTCCATTACACACAGAAATCATAATAGCATGATGCATCAAATGAATAAATCCATTTGTTCGTCTGGGATCATCTGGGATCTCTTGGGCGTAGGTTCGAACCCTCATCACCGCCCTTGTGGCTTTGTTCATTTTTTTCTCTTCTTGTCTGTCACTTGCTTGGAAGAAAAAGGTTACTAGAGATATATATTTCACAGTGACTCATGGAGGAGTAATTACATAATGATAAAGTGCATTATAATATTGTTGTAGAGCACGAACAGCCCCCCATACCACTGGCCAACTTGTTGTGGCCAGATAACTGCCGAGATTTACTTCATAACGACAAATTTAAGGCAAAGAACATTAAAGCATGTTTAATGTTCAATCTAATTTATCTATTTAAATTTCATAATTTAAATAGATAATATAGCAAAAATGCATAAATGAAATTTTGTTGTAATAATATTTTTATCTATAAATTATGACTATATATGAGAGATAATAAAAAATGAATTTTTAAAATCGTAAAGTTGGTGGGTATATAGGCTTTACTTACTCCATGTACACAGCTGCTACACAGCTTTACCATTAAGCTGTTGTCCACACTCTGGCTTCGCCTCCTCACACACCATCACTTTCTCACCTTCAGCATTGAGAAATTCAGCAGCGCTCATAGTCACGTGTTTACACTTTCCTTACCACACTACTGGTACACAGGAGGTGGTGTGGCCAAGGGGGCTGCTAGGGGCTCAGGGGAAAGAAGGTGAGCCCTGTCTGACCCACTAACTCACCCGGTTCCGTTGGTCCCAAAGATGAGGACCACGGCTAGCCCACGAAAGCAGGTCTATGCTCCCACCACCTGGGTGCCACTGATTGCCCTGGAAGCCCTTCAGTCAACCACGGGGGAACTGCTACAGCAGTTCCAGCCATGCCCAACAGAGGAGTGAAGGAAGACTTAGACTTACCTTCAACAGCACTTCCTCCGAGTCTTGCCCGCCGTAACAAGAGGGTTGCAGGTTTCTCTTCCACACCTGCGTTTCTCTACTATCACAAGCTGGGTTCATATCTCTGCTCCCCAGCAGTGCAGTTCAGCGTTTGCACTCGCTTGACAGCGTACGTGTTGCTTGACAGCGTACGTTTTACTACACTCACAGTGTTAAATCAGGATTTCCAACCTAGGGTACGTTCCATAAATATCTGGGTTGCTCTATCTCCACCAGCCACTAGGACATTTTCATATAAAAACTTACTGTTCATATGTTGGGACCATACTATCACTCGTGTATGCTCATAGAGATATATGGAGGCACACTCAGACACATCAGTAAAATTATATGACATTTACTAACGAAAAGCTACATGAACACATATGTTTATATAGAAATTGTTCTTGAATTAATATATAAATAAATGCTCTGGAGATCGTCGGTAGCTCTCCTCTCACGACCTCCAGCAACTCCATCAGCTGGGCAGATTTAAATGGGGGACTTGCACCCTCTCGAGGGCATGCCACTTCTTCAACATCGACCGCCGCTTCACTAACTCCCACGTCGTCCACTCACTATCTTCTCCAAACAGTAGAATGCTGGCTGCATTATAGCCAATCCTAATACTAACATAATAATACATATGCTAATGTCATATACATATATATTTACTGCCTAACTAGCCTAATCAGCAAGGGGTAATGGGAGGGAAATATGATCTACCTTAATCACTTCTGTTCTCCGATGGCGTGACGTTCCCACGGGTCCTGGGTAGCTCCCTGGCAATCCAGTAGCGTGTTGCAAGGTCTCAGGTGTGGTGAAGTTTCTGTACCACTCCCTAGAGTTTAGGTATTCCAATACTGGTCCAGCCAGTGGTCACTGAGCCGGTCACTGTATACACACGTTCCTTCAACGAGACGTTCTCTCCTGGATCTGGAACCGGTATCTTCCCTCCAACGTCTCAGTAGATGTGACCCAGTCACTGTAGCACTGCTCATCACACCAAACCAGACTCGTGGGTGCCAGGCATGCCCTCCCGAGTCGTCACCGACTGTTGTCCTCAAGTTCTTGGCACTTCTTTACCCCTTTAATTAGGCTTCTTAACGCTTCCCAGGAGCACAGTAACTTCAGCATTAATGATAGACTGTGATGGCTGCTTATAATCCACTGAGCGAGACTCCCAGAGCCTCCAGCCTGGAGAGCTCTTTGACACACATCTGTTTGCATCCAAAGTCGGATCAGCTCTTGAGCGACGCCCTCTGCCAGCGCTGAGCCAGGTCCCTCGGTGATGTCACGGCGGAACCTGATTGGTTAGCCGCATCACGTGACCTCGGCCAACCAATCCCCAGCCGGCTGGCGTTGCCCATAAAATGGCGGATTTATAGGCAGAGGTCGGGATTTTATATGAACCAGGGGCGTGACCCCCCTCCCTTACCTACAAACTTATAAATACAAATTTCCCTCTAATTAGGTGACCAATCCGGTCACCTCGTACACCACACGACTCCCTGCATGTCAGGGAATCTGCAGGGTCAGCGGATATGACTTTTAATGCTGGCATTCGGGAGAAATAGGAAGGGGGCTCCGTAACACTACCAACATTCCTTAGGTAAACATTGACTTTGTACTCCATATGTCTGCATCATGAGTGAATATTCTCAAATAACTCATGGTTCTGAGAGTGTGTATTTCCGCTGCTCTATCACAGAAGGTGTGTATATTAGTGACCGTTGTCTGGCAAGTTATCACATGGGTAGGAGGTGCTCGGCCTTCAGACACACCTCTGGCTGCCTCTATTCTCCGCTTCTTCTTCCTTAGCAAGGCTTAATCTGACATTAAATTTTCCTTCCTTATCTGATCTTGTTCTCATCTTCGGCTTTACAGATATTTATTTAAGCAACACCACATCCCAGTTATATAAACTGATCGATTACCTATGTATTGGAAAGGGACAGTTCTCCCCAAATTCCCTCGTCCTATTACAACAGAAAATGGGGAACTAGTTGTTTGTGTTCGTATTTTCCAAATATGATAATAATAAACGAGTCCTGATTCAACCTTGACGACCAGAGAACGTCTGGACACCTCCTCCGGCTTGGGAGCCGATGGATCACGTTCTGTTTTCGCGATTGGATTTGATACTGCTGTTTGGCATCCCTCTTCAACGGTCCGGTTTTACGACGTCTGGCTCACATATCGCCTTGAGTCACAGGATTGTTGGTAGATAATTTTCATTCTGTGGTTGAAGTCCTTCCAACATCTCTACTACAAAATGAGGAAGAGCGCCTTCAAGCTATTAACATTTTTAAGCTTGACGTATTGACTGCGCTAAATCAAACCAAGACACATAAAACACCTGGCCTCTTAAACTCTACCAGAGAGTATTTATGAAGGCAAAAACATTTAGATTACAATACCACTGATAGTAAGTTTTGCCGAGTCCTTTAAGGAAGGAAGAGCTCTACAGAAATGAAACATATAAATGTTGCTCCTATATTCATCTGGAGGAAAAACTCAAATCCTTGTAATTATCGACCTATAAGTTTGACATTAGTACACGGAATTCGTAGCAAACAGTAAGGGATCACAGAGTGCATAATCAAGAGACACTCCCACTGGTTAAGGAGTCTGTGCGGATGTTGGAGACCATCAAGAAACACTCCCATTGGTTAAGGAGTCTGTTCGGGTGTTGGAGATCATCAAGAAACACTCCCACTGGTTAAGGAGTCTGTTCGGGTGTTGAAGATCATCAAGAAACACTCCCACTGGTTAAGGAGTCTGTTCGGGGTTCAGAAGAAAGCGATCATACTAAACAATCAGCATGTTTTGTTGAATTATATTTTAATATTACGATGAAAGCAAGACTGTGGACATAATATATCATGATTTGCACAAGATTTTCGACAATATTCGCATGTTATGTAATAGACATTAATTGAAATTGAATAAGTTTATGGAGGTATAAATACACAAAGGGATGAGGTAGTTCAAGCTATTCTCACCCGTTAGACGATAATTATTAACTGGACACAAACAAGTCATAGCCTGATGGGATTTTTTTTTTATTTTAATATTTTACATGCGAACATGCGAATAAATACAATAAAATTTATACAATAAAACAATAAACCAAAAACAAACAATCAGAACATAACAAAAAAATACAAAATCACAAACAAGAAAAACAAATACACTAAATACACCAAATCACCAAATACCGGCCTGAAGGGCCGACAACAAAAACACAACAATGAACATAAACACAAAGGAACACAGGAAAAAGAAACAATAATACTGGACAGGTGGGTAACGGAATACAAGAAATACAACAAAACATCGGTCATGAGAACAAACACAACACCGGCCTGAAGGGCGCACAATAGGTACAACACATTGCAAAACAACCCATAGGTCCAATCACACACCAAACACACAGCACAAACACAGACTACTCAAAATGCTCATACTTATCCGGCCACTCCGCCGCTGGGAAGCAAACACAATACGCCTCCCAGAGTAACATGATATTAGCCGGAACAGAGCGAACATTAACCTTACGGGGATCAGGCATCGACTCTGGCACACCCACAACAAAAACCCGAGCCCGCTGAACCCAGATGGAAGAAGGGCACCACGGAACAGGATGCACGCAGTCAACAATGTCAAACCGCAAAGGATTCTGAGCACTATGCGCCACGCCGGAGGCCAAGACGAGAGGGAGGGGCTCCTTCCCAAGGGGCCGAGCAATGGGCAGTGCACTGGGAGCCTCCTCGGCTGCCTCACAGGGCTCCGCGTCAACCGCCGGACGGTGCACCTGCAGGGAGCCCTCACACTTGGCATCCTTCTTCAGCACCAGCTTGAGGCCTCGGCTCGCATCAGAACCCTCACCATCCACGTCCGTAGGAGCGACCACCCCCCACTGCGGAGAACCTTCTGCAGGAGAAAGAACAGGAGGTAAATCATATGCACAACCATGGTCAACAGCAGGCACATGGACGTCAGCAACCACCAGCAACGTAGAGCACGAAGTATCCGGAACTGCCACATCACCACCTGAAGCTCCACCGGCGTCAAAGTCCTCCACATCAGCCCAAGCAGTAGAAGAACGCCTGGAACGCTTGGGCACCGGCCTCACATCCTCACAGCCGGAGGCTGACCCAGAACCACAAGCTTCACAAGCTGTGCGAACCGACGCTCGTCGCAGTACGGCAGCAGCTTCAACCACAGGGGAAACTGGGCCGCACACAACAGGATGCTCCGCAGCCCCCCCACCACTCAGCACAACCGTAACACCAGGCGAGAGCGCAGGACCAGGCGCATCAGCAGGAGATGAGGCAGATGAAGACGATTCGCAGAGACCACCCGGAAGACCCTCGGGAACAACTGGCACAGCGAATTGACCAGCGACAGGAGCCACTGCAACACCCGGAGGAGGGACAGCAACCACCCGGGGCATGTCGGGTGACGCAGGGGGGGCCGCATCAGCAGCGAACGGGACCTGCCTCCTCCTCATCTCCGGAATCCACGCCCTGAGTGAGCGGCGGGAAATCCTCTTCCCGGAACAAGTTGACAGGAGCAGTAGGGGCCTCAGAGCACCCGGCAGCCTGATGCCCTAACTGGCCACATTGAAAACAGGTACGGGGCTGCCGGGCATAATACACCCGAACGTAGTAACCCAGCAGCCGGACAGAAGATGGAATATCCGACCGCAGGCGCATGCCTAAGGTACGGATGTTCGTCCGCTTCCCAGCATACTTCCCTGAGGAAAGCGTGTTCACCCGCACACTGATGACAGCACCATTCCTCCCGAAGAAGCACCGGAGAAGGTCTTCAGGGAACTCCAGGGGCGCACCGTGCACACTGACATAAGTCAGGGCATCACTGCGGTCCGAGACTGCAACAGAGCCGGCGCCATCCGGCACCGGCAACGAACGCCCTTCGTACCGACGGAGGAAGTCCCGATACTCCTCCCTCACGAACTTGACAATCACCCGGTGGGCCGTAACAAGTTCAACTCCGTAAACGGCCTCCACTGGGACACGAAGCATGTCACACATCACTAGCTCAACGGCTGGATAACCAGCCTTACAAGAGAACTCCAGTCCCACGGAACTCTGACGCAGAACAGGAGGAAGTTGAAGGCCCCCCATGGTAGAACCGCCACGTCAGCTCGCAGCCAGGCAGGCAACAACACTCGCCTGGCGGGAATGGTGTGAGGTGACAAGCAACACCCCGGGGCTCAGTGTTGGTGCCTGTGTCTCATAATATATATTAATGTCATCGATGATGGCCAAAGCAGCACAATATCAACACGTGTTAATGTCACAAATAACCTATCAAAGTCGTAACACTCTTACACCGAAAGAGTTTGGCAAGCTGATCTAAACACCATAAATTGCTCCGACAAATGTCAGACAATAGTTAATGCTGACAATATGTAAATTGCCTCACATCTGAAAATTAAACGGAAAATCACATTAACACTAGTTTACTAAAATACTAGGGAGAAGTAACCTTGTAGGCCCTGGATTACATGGAAGAAGGCCCTGAACTACATTGAGGGAGGCCCTGGACTACGTGGAGGGAGGCCCTGGACTACGTGGACGGAGGCCCTGGACTACGTGGACAGAGGCCCTGGACTACGTGGACGGAGCCCTGGTCTACGCTGAGGGAGGCCCTGGACAACGTGAAGGGAGGCCCTGGACTACGTGAGGGAGACACTGGACTACGTGGAGGGAGGCACTGGACTACGTGGAGGGAGGCCCTGGACTACGTGGACGGAGGCCCTGGAATACGTGGAGGTAGGCCCTGGACTACGTGGAGGGAGGCACTGGACTACGTGGAGGGAGGCCATAGACTGCTTGGACGGAAGAACTTGATTACGTGAAGGGAGGCCCTGAACTACGTGGAGGGAGGTCCTGGACTACTTGGAGGGAGGCACTGGACTACGTGAAGGGAGGCCCTGGACTACGTGGAGGGAGGTCCTGGACTACGTCGAGGGAGGCACTGGACTACGTGGAGGGAGGCCATAGACTACGTGGACGGAGGCCCTGGAATACGTGGAGGTAGGCCCTGGACTACGTGGAGGGAGGCACTGGACCACGTGGAGGAAGACACTGGACTACGTGGAGGGAGACACTGGACTACGTGGAGGGAGGCCCTGGACTACGTGGACGAAGGCCCTGGAATACGTGGAGGTAGGCTCTGGACTACGTGGAGGGAGGCACTGGACTACGTGCAGGAAGACACTGGACTACGTGGAGGGAGACACTGGACTACGTGGAGGGAGGCCCTGGACTACGTGGACGGAGGCCCTGGAATACGTGGAGGTAGGCCATGGACTACGTGGAGGGAGGCACTGGACTACGTGGACGGAAGCCCTGGTCTACGCTGAGGGAGGCCCTGGACAACGTGAAGGGAGGCCTGGACTACGTGGACGGAGGCCCTTGATTACGTGAAGGGAGGCCTGGACTACGTGAGGAAGACACTGGACTACGTGGAGGGAGGCACTGGACTACGTGGAGGGAGGCCTGGACTACGTGGAGGGAGGCCTGGAATACGTGGAGGTAGGCCCTGGACTACGTGGAGGGAGGCACTGGACTACGTCGAGGGAGGCACTAGACTACTTGGAGGAGGCCATAGACTACGTGGACGGAGGCCTGGAATACGTGGAGGTAGGCCCTGGACTACGTGGAGGGAGGCCTGGACTACGTGGAGGAAGACCTGGACTACGTGGAGGGAGACACTGGACTACGTGGAGGGAGGCCCTGGACTACGTGGACGGAGGCCCTGGAATACGTGGAGTAGGCTCTGGACTACGTGGAGGGAGGCACTGGACTACGTGGAGGAAGACACTGGACTACGTGGAGGGAGACACTGGACTACTTGGAGGGAGGCCCTGGACTACGTGGACGGAGGCCCTGGAATACGTGGAAGTAGGCCCTGGACTACGTGGAGGGAGGCACTGGACTACGTGGAGGGAGGCCATAGACTGCGTGGACGGACACCTTGATTACGTGAAGGGAGGCCCTGGACTACGTGGAGGGAGACACTGACTACGTGGAGGGAGACACTGGACTACGTGGAGGGAGGCCCTGGACTACATAGAGGGAGGCCCTGGACTACGAGGACAGAGGTCCGGATACGTGGAGGGAGGTCCTGGACTACGTCGAGGGAGGCACTGGACTACGTGGAGGGAGGCCCTGTGTTACATAGAGGGAGGCCCTGGACTACGAGGACGGAGGCCCTGGACTACGTGGAGGGAGGTTCTGGACTACTTGGAGGGATGCCCTGGACTACGTGGGCGGAGGACATTGATAACGTTGAGGGAGCCCTGGACTACGTAAGGGTAGGCCCTTGACTACGTGGACGGAGGCCCTGGACTACTTGGAGAGAGGCCCTTGATTACGTGGAAGAGGGGCCTGGACTACTTGGACGGAGGCCCTGGAATACGTGGACGGAGCCCTGGACTACTGGAGAGAGGCCCTTGATTACGTGGAGGGAGGGGCCTGGACTACGTGGAAGGAGGCCCTGGACTACGTGGAGGGAGGCCATGGACTACGTGGACGGAGGCCATTGATTACGTGGAAGGAGCCCCTGGACAACGTGGAGGGAGGCCCTGGACTACTTGAACGGAGGCCCTGGACTATTTGGACGGAGGCCCTTGATTACGTGGAGGGGGGCCCTGGACTACGTGGAAGGAGGCCCTGGACTACATGGAGGGAGGCCCTGAACTACGGGGAGGGAGGCCCTCGACTACGTAGAGGGAGGCCCATGATTACGTGAAGGGAGGCCCTGGACTACGTGGAGGGAGGCCCTAGACTACGTGGACGGAGACCCTTGATTAGGTGGAGGGAGACCCTGGACTACGTGGAGGGAGGCCGTTGATTACGTGGAGGAAACACTGGACTACGTAGAGGGAGACCCTGAACTACGTGGAGGGAGGCCCTGGACTACGTGAGGAGGGAGGCCCTGGACTACGTAGAGGGAGGCCCTGGATTACGAGGAAGTAGGCCCTGGACTACGCAGAAGGAGGCCCTAGACTACGTGAACGGAGGCCCTGGACTACGTGGACGGAGGCACTGGACTACGTGGACGGAAGACCTGGACTACGTGGACGGAGGCCCTGGAATACGTATGGGGAGGCCCTGGACTTCGTGGGCTGAGGCCGTGGACTATGTGGGGGAGGCCCTGGACTACGTGGACAGAGGCACTGGACTACGTGGAGTGAGGCCCTGGACTACGTGGACGGAGGCACTGGAATACGTGGACGGAGGCCTTGGACTACTTGGACGAAGGCCCTGGACAGCGTGGAAGGACTCCCTAGACTACGTGGATGGAGGCCCTGGACTACGTGGACTTAGGCATTGCACTACGTGGAGGAAGACCCTGGACTACGTGGACGGAGGCTTTTGATTACGTGGAGGGAGGTCCTGGACTACGCTGAGTGAGGCCCTTTACTACATAGAGGGAGGCCCTGGACTACGTGGAGGAAGGCCCTGGACTACGTGGAGGGAGGCCCTGGAATACGTAGAGGGAGGCCCTGCACTACGTGGAGGGAGGCCTTGGACTACGTGGAGGGAGGCCCTAGCTAATTGGATGGAGGCCCTGGTTAACGTGTAGGGAGACCCTGGACTACGTAGAGGGAGTCACTGGACTACGTAGAGGGAGGCCCTTTAATACGTGGAGGGAGGCATTGAACTACGTGGAAGGAGGCCCTGGACTACGAGGAGGGAGGCACGGGACTACGTAGAGGGAGGTTCTTGATTACGTTGAGGGAGGCCCTGGACTACGTGGAAGGAGGACCTGGACTACGTGGAAGGAGGCCGTGGACTACGTGGAAGGTGGCCCTGGACTACTTAGAGGGAGGCCCTGGACTACGTGGAGGGAGGCACTGGACTACGTAGACGGAAGCCCTTGATTACGTGGAGGGAGGCCCTGGACTGCGTGGAGGGAGGCCCTGGACTACGTGGACGGAGGCCTTGGACTACGTGGAGGGAGCCCTGGACTACGTGGGCGGAGGCCCTGGATTACGTCGAGGGAGGCCCGGGACTACGTGGAGGGAGGCCCTGGACTACGTGGAAGGAGTACCTGGACTGCGTGGAAGAGGCACTTGGACCACGTGGAGGGAGGCTCTGGATTACGTGTAGGGAGGCCCTGGACTACGTGGACAGAGGCCCTTGATTACGTGGAAGGAGCCCCGGGACTACTTTTCGGGAGGCCCTAGACTATATGGAGGTATGACCTGGAATATGTGGACAGAGGCCCTGGACTACGTTTAGGGAGGCCCTGGACTACCTAGAGGGAGGCCCTGGACTAGGATAAGGGAGGCCCTATACTACGGAGAGGGAGGCCCTGGACTACGTGGAGGTAGGCCCTGAACTACGTGGAGGGAGGCCCTGGACTACCTAGAGGGAGGCCCTGCACTACGTGGAGGGAGGCCTTGGACTACGTGGAGTGAGGCCCTAGCTTTGTGGATGGAGGCCCTGGTTAACGTGTAGGGAGGCCCTGGACAACGTGGAGGGAGGCACTGAACTACGTAGATGGAGGCCCTTTAATACGTGGAGGGAGGCACTGAACTACGTGGACGGAGGCACGGGACTACGTGGACGGAGGCCCTGAACTGCGTGGTCGGAGGCCCTGGACTACGTGGAGGGAGGCCCTTGACTACGCGGAGGGAGACCCTGGACTTCTTGGAAGGAGGTCCAAGACTACGTAGAGGGAGGCCCTGGACTTCGTGGAAGAAGGCCCTAGACTACGTAGAGGGAGGCCCTGGACTACGTGGAGGGAGGCTTTGGACTACGTGTAGGTAGGCCCTGGACAACGTAAAGGGAGGCCCTGGACTACGTGGAGGGAGGCCCTGGACTATGTGGGGGGTGGCCCTAGATTACGTGAAGGGAGGCACTGGACTACGTGGAGGGAGGCCATGGACTATGTAGAAGGAGGCCATAGATTACGTGAAGGGAGGCCCTGGACTATGTAGAGGGAGGCCCTGGACTATGTGGGGCGAGGCCCGGGACTACGTGGAGAGAGGCCCTGGACTACGTGGACAGAGGACCAGGACTACGTGGAGGGAGGCACTGGACTACGTGAAGGGAGGCCCTGGACTACGTGGACGGAGGCCCTTGATTACGTGAAGGGAGGCCCTGGACTACGTGAGGGAGACACTGGACTACGTGGAGGGAGGCACTGGACTACGTGGAGGGAGGCCCTGGACTACGTGGACGGAGGCCCTGGAATACGTGGAGGTAGGCCCTGGACTACGTGGAGGGAGGCACTGGACTACGTGGAGGGAGGCCATAGACTGCTTGGACGGAAGAACTTGATTACGTGAAGGGAGGCCCTGGACTACGTGGAGGGAGGCCCTGGACTACTTGGAGGGAGGCACTGGACTACGTGAAGGGAGGCCCTGGACTACGTGGAGGGAGGTCCTGGACTACGTCGAGGGAGGCACTGGACTACGTGGAGGGAGGCCATAGACTACGTGGACGGAGGCCCTGGAAAACGTGGAGGTAGGCCCTGGACTACGTGGAGGGAGGCACTGGACTACGTGGAGGAAGACACTGGACTACGTGGAGGGAGACACTGGACTACGTGGAGGGAGGCCCTGGACTACGTGGACGGAGGCCCTGGAATACGTGGAGGTAGGCTCTGGACTACGTGGAGGGAGGCACTGGACTACGTGGAGGAAGACACTGGACTACGTGGAGGGAGACACTGGACTACGTGGAGGGAGGCCCTGGACTACGTGGACGGAGGCCCTGGAATACGTGGAGGTAGGCCCTGGACTACCTGGAGGGAGGCACTGGACTACGTGGACGGAAGCCCTGGTCTACGCTGAGGGAGGCCCTGGACAACGTGAAGGGAGGCCCTATACTACGTGGACGGAGGCCCTTGATTACGTGAAGGGAGGCCCTGGACTACGTGAGGAAGACACTGGACTACGTGGAGGGAGGCACTGGACTACGTGGAGTGATGCCCTGGACTACGTGGACGGAGGCCCTGGAATACGTGGAGGTAGGCCCTGGACTACGTGGAGGGAGGCACTGGACTACGTGGAGGGAGGCCATAGACTGCTTGGACGGAAGAACATGATTACGTGAAGGGAGGGCCTGGACTACGTGGAGGGCGGTCCTGGACTACTTGGAGGGAGGCACTGGACTACGTGAAGGGAGGCCCTGGACTACGTGGAGGGAGGTCCTGGACTACGTCGAGGGAGGCACTGGACTACATGGAGGGAGGCAATAGACTACGTGGACGGAGGCCCTGGAATACGTGGAGGTAGGCCCTGGACTACGTGGAGGGAGGCACTGGACTACGTGGAGGAAGACACTGGACTACGTGGAGGGAGACACTGGACTACGTGGAGGGAGGCCCTGGACTACGTGGACGGAGGCCCTGGAAAACGTGGAGGTAGGCTCTGGACTACTTGGAGGGAGGCCCTGGACTACGTGGAGGGAGGCACTGGACTATGTGGAGGGAGGCCATAGACTGCGTGGACGGAACACCTTGATTACGTGAAGGGAGGCCCTGGACTACGTGGAGGGAGACACTGGACTACGTGGAGGGAGACACTGGACTACGTGGAGGTAGGCCCTGGACTACGTGGAGGGAGGCACTGGACTACGTGGAGGGAGGCCATAGACTGCTTGGACGGAAGAACTTGATTACGTGAAGGGAGGGCCTGGACTACGTGGAGGGAGGTCCTGGACTACTTGGAGGGAGGCACTGGACTACGTGAAGGGAGGCCCTGGACTACGTGGAGGGAGGTCCTGGACTACGTCGAGGGAGGCACTGGACTACGTGGAGGGAGGCCATAGACTACGTGGACGGAGGCCCTGGAATACGTGGAGGTAGGCCCTGGACTACGTGGAGGGAGGCACTGGACTACGTGGAGGAAGACACTGGACTACGTGGAGGAAGACACTGGACTACGTGGAGGGAGACACTGGACTACGTGGAGGGAGGCCCTGGACTACGTGGACGGAGGCCCTGGAATACGTGAGGTAGGCCCTGGACTACGTGGAGGGAGGCACTGGACTACGTGGAGGGAGGCCATAGACTGCGTGGACGGAACACCTTGATTACGTGAAGGGAGGCCCTGGACTACGTGGAGGGAGACACTGGACTACGTGGAGGGAGACACTGGACTACGTGGCGGGAGGCCCTGGACTACATAGAGGGAGGCCCTGGACTACAAGGACAGAGGTCCTGGACTACGTGGAGGGAAGTCCTGGACTACGTCGAGGGAGGCACTGGACTACGTGGAGGGAGGCCCTGTGCTACATAGAGGGAGGCCCTGGACTACGAGGACGGAGGCCCTGGACTACGTGGAGGGAGGTTCTGGACTACTTGGAGGGATGCCCTGGACTACGTGGGCGGAGGACATTGATAACGTTGAGGGAGGCCCTGGACTACGTAAGGGTAGGCCCTTGACTACGTGGACGGAGGCCCTGGACTACTTGGAGAGAGGCCCTTGATTACGTGGAGAGAGGGGCCTGGACTACTTGGACGGAGGCCCTGGAATACGTGGACGGAGGCCCTGGACTACTTGGAGAGAGGCCCTTGATTATGTGGAGGGAGGGGCCTGGACTACGTGGAGGGAGGCCATGGACTACGTTAACGGAGGCCATTGATTACGTGGAAGGAGCCCCTGGACAACGTGGAGGGAGGCCCTGGACTACTTGAACGGAGGCCCTGGACTATTTGGACGGAGGCCCTTGATTACGTGGAGGGGGGCCCTGGACTACGTGGAAGGAGGCCTGGACTACATGGAGGGAGGCCCTGAACTACGGGGAGGGAGGCCCTCGACTACGTAGAGGGAGGCCCATGATTACGTGAAGGGAGGCCCTGGACTACGTGGAGGGAGGCCCTAGACTACGTGGACGGAGACCCCTTGATTAGGTGGAGGGAGACCCTGGACTACGTGGAGGGAGGCCGTTGATTACGTGGAGGAAAGCACTGGACTACGTAGAGGGAGACCCTGAACTACGTGGAGGGAGGCCCTAGACTACGTGGAGGGAGGGAGGCCCTGGACTACGTAGAGGTAGGCCCTGGATTACGAGGAAGTAGGCCCTGGACTACGCAGAAGGAGGCCCCTGGACTACGTGAACGGAGGCCCTGGACTACGTGGACGGAGGCACTGGACTACGTGGACGGAAGACCTGGACTACGTGGACGGAGGCCCTGGAATACGTATGGGGAGGCCCTGGACTTCGTGGGCTGAGGCCGTGGACTATGTGGGGGAGGCCCTGGACTACGTGGACAGAGGCACTGGACTACGTGGAGTGAGGCCCTGGACTACGTGGACGGAGGCACTGGAATACGTGGACGGAGGCCTTGAACTACTTGGACGAAGGCCCTGGACAGCGTGGAAGGACTCCCTAGACTACGTGGATGGAGGCCCTGGACTACGTGGACTTAGGCATTGCACTACGTGGAGGAAGACCCTGACTACGTGGACGGAGGCTTTTGATTAC